>JACMIF010002799.1:5232-16584 GCA_014805445.1 Diplogasteroides magnus | reverse complement strand
CACATTGGAGAGGATTCCGATGAAGTCCAACTCGTTCAGTCTTGGGTGCCACTGATACGCAGCGTCAGCGTGGATGCGGAATCTGAAAGTTACCGTAACGAATGTTTTCGTTGTGGGAGACAACGACATTAGATTTATTGATTACAATAACTTGGTAAAAAGTCACTATGATCAAAATATTCGCGATGAGAACCCAGACGAACGTTTTCTCGGAATACCGTAACCCAGCTCACCTGTAGGTCTGCGGGGTCGAACTGGGAACGAGGTTCTCCTGTCCGAAGATGGGCAGAGACAGCTCCTGTCCGTCTCCTCCCACGATGACGACGTCCCTGAATTGTGGAGTTTATCGTGACTAATTACGTAGCCGATGATGAAAATGCAACGTTTTATAGTATTTTTGAACTGATTGCAGAGGAAAAAGCACAATTATATTTAAGTCAATTTTTCGCTGATGCGTGTTGAGTGAGACATATTCAGAAACATGCTAGCGCCAGTTTCAAGTAGCTTTGGAAGCAAATGAAGGCATTGCGGAATATATAGCGGATGACGAAATCATTACGAAATCACTAAATACCGCAAGTAACCACTCACTTGACTGTTGGGCGAGCACCGCCCTGATTGTTACGCAGAGTGAAGACGAGGTCCTGAATGATTTGTTTAAAACAATGATAACGTCAAGTAATCAAGGAAACCTCCAATCGAGGCATAAATTAGCTGCGTGAAACATATTTTATCACGCCGATTATTGTGTCTTAATAATTGTTGCTTATTGTTCTCCCGTTACTGATAGTGAAAATCGCTTCATGCATGTATCGGTAGTATTTTTCTATGTAGGGTTGCCTACTATCCAGAACCCATTTTCTTCTTCCGCTAAATACCATAAGTCTGTCCTCGTTCATCTCCAAACACCGTAACTCCCACCTGGTTGTAACTGCTCCTCTGGTCTCCAGTAAACTGTTCGGGAGCCTCGAAATAGGCTCGTCCTTCAGCATCCGACACCGCGACCGCCTGAACGGACCAGGATTACTGTAGCCTAAACTACGGATTCAGGATCAACCTTGTCGAGCTCCGCCCACTGCGTGTCAATGGGTTTGCACTCCTGCTTGTCTCCTGCTTGTCTGCAAGAGAGTCCAGACCACTTCTGTTTGTCTGCAAAAGATCAAGAGTTCAAACTACAGAGTTCAAAAGATCAAACGACAAACCGTGGCTGAATACGGAGGAAATGTTGCTGGCGTAGTAACCCTCGGCGGTGGAGCAGACGGATGAGTGACCGAAGCAGAAGCAAGGGGTGCACCCGAACCTGGATGAGATATGTTTCACAATGGTGTTATTTTCGAGGCTCAAACAGGCTTCCCAATCTGATCCCAGTATTGCTCTTACAATACAAAATATATTTACAACATGAATACGAGAAAGTTCAATCCATATCAGATTACGGTAGTTCGATCGGGTCTAACAACTGACTGGTTGTCAGCTGAGAGGTCGAAGTAACCCGGCTTGCACTTGCTGCACTGCTGGCCTTCCACGTTCGTTTTGCAGGTGCAGACACCTGAGTATTACGGTAGATCAATGGTGTCAGATAACAGTAGTTCAATCTCGTCAAACATTCCTCACCAGTGGAAGGTTCACAGAGTGGCTCGTTGTTAAACGATCCAGCAACGGCGCATTCACAGTCTCTGAATTGATAGGAAACATATTCCAAACGAAGCGGGATAAAATGTTAAGTGACCCTATCAAAATGTTCGGATTACGGTAACTCGAAAGATTTCGTGGTGAGACTCACTTGCATCCGCTCGGGCCGAGGTCGTAAAATCCCGGCAAGCACTGATCACAGTTTCGTCCGCCTACTCCAGGCTTACACTTGCACATGCCCTACAAAGAACAAGAGATCAAAGGTCAAAAGTTCAGACTACGAACCTCGTTGTCGCACTGCTGCGACAGCGATCCCTGTTCGTTACAGTTGCAGTTCACGCAGTAGTTGTCTCCTTCAAAGATCAAACTACAACGTCCAAAGATCTTACTACAAACCAGCTCGTCTCCAGTGATTGGGCACGCACTGCTCACAGTGAACTCCCTTGAAATGATCCGATTAGACAGCAAAGTGCAAAGATCAAACTACAAAGATCAGAGTTCAAACTACAAACCTCGGTGTTGCCTTGACAGTTGATACAGTGGCCTCCGCTGCCGGTCTCCTCGAACAGCTTCTGGTCAAAGAAGCACGTGGTGGACAGGCCGGAACAGTTACAAGCTGAAGGTTAAATACAATTAATCACATTTTGAGATTTCTTTTTTGGTTGGTTATCTATTGTTTATAGTGGAATTCAACCGTGTACGATCAAATCTTGTTCCTATGTGGAATAATAACTGTCGTTATGAAACGTAGTCGAAAATCAAGTATAATATGCTATCGCGCACACGTGGTGAATGCGGGAAAACTTACGACCTTGTCACATTCTTCAAAAAAATTTCGTTTCAGGACCAAATCAGTTACAACTGACCCCTGCACTCGTTTGCCTCAAAGGACGTGGCAGCCTTCCACGGGCGGTCATTGTACATCGGCTTGCACTTGTCGCAATCCGCGCCCTGCAAGCATTTGCCATTTTTTTGCTAAACCCAATTCGCCGAACCTCAAATCCACCTCAATCTTAAGCGTCTCTACCAATATCAACTATCAACGGAAAAATCAAGCATTTTGGCTTAATTATGTTTATTTGGTGGGTTTTTTAAAACATAATTGGGGTTGGTCCCCAAATATTTGGTATTTGTCCCTGAAGTTCTGGGCACAGCGTGTCGAAAAGTGGAACATCCGACTATTGAAGCGCATCAATATCGCGCACATTCCTGAAACCGCCACGCGTCCCACTGTGCCTTCGACGGGACGCGTCGCGGTTTCACGAATGTGTGCGATATTGATGCGCTGCTACAGTCGGATGTTCCACTTTTCGGCACGCTGTGCTGGGCCACTGGCCACCCATAACTCACTTCAGTGTTGTGCTCGCACTTGCACACGAGACGACGGGCGACATTGCCCTCTCCCGTGGATTCGACGCACTGCGAGGCGTGACCGTTGCATTTGCATCTGAAGCAGGTAAAGATGGATTTTATTGTGGCAAACAGAATTGAAAGTCAGTCACTATATTTTGAACGTGAAACCTACTCAAAATCATGCCTAATGGAAAGAGAAAAGACGAAATAGCACTCAAATTTGGGAGTGCACAGTCGTGAGCCAGATGGAGTATGTGTACCCGGTATACCAAGTTCGTTTTCCACAGTAATAACATCAAATTTGTCCTGATTAGGGAACGCATTAAGGAATTTCTAACCTTCCCATGCTCTTCCGAGCGGTCATCTATCGAAATGAGAGACGACCGCTCTGATGAGATTGGTGAGGCTAGAAATTCCGTAAAGAGCTCCCTAATCCTAATTGAACTTGGGGCGGAATATGGTGCTCTTCCCACGTTATACGGTGAAACAGATATTATCTGACCTTCCTCCCGCAGCAAAATCCGACACTGCGTAGTAGTACGATTGGCGCACTTGCGGGTCGCCAAAGACCTAAAGAAAAACAAAATCAGACTATAAAGTTCAAAGATCAAACTACACCATTAACAATGGTCAAATTTAATGCTCGCCAAATTGAAATATCTATACGATAATTATTAGGGTGTCGCTTGCGAGGCATTTAGTGCATCCGTCATGTCTCCACTCTCAGCGGAGCGGTTGACTCTGCATTTTACAGACAACCGCACTGCATTGATGACGAATGAACTAAATGCCTCGCAAGCGACACCCTAATAATTATCTTTAGTGACTACAAGAAAGACCAACTACCAATGAGGTGTGGCATTGGGGAGCTAAAAATCAGTATATGAAACTCACTTCGTCTCCGAAGGTGTTCATTCTAGTGAAGACGATCTTGATCGCGTATGCGGTAACCCATTCCTGAAACATATTTACCACTACCAAGTTAAAATAATCTATGCGAAGATACCTCAACACAATCTTCAGATTACTGTAGCTATCACAAATCTGACCTGCAGCACGTCCGAATCCTCAAATGCACCGGCGGACGGCCTTCCTTCCAGGGTGGAGAAGGCGATGTTGCCTCCGGTGATCGGAGAGATGTCCGAGAACTCCTTCGTGCACTGAAATTGGGTCAAATTCGAAACCGACACCGATTATCTTTCAATGCTTCTTTCTCTGTCTCCATGAAAAACTAAGTTCAATGATAAAATCTTCATTTTTTTGAAATCTTTAGAAGAAACGAAACTGATCGCAGCAACAAATGTTGTGACAGTTGTATTTCTTTCTACGCTGAAACATACCTGAGCGACAGCCTCATTGCCGGGAAGAATCGGCGCCTTGTCTGTGATGCCGAATGTGGCACGGCAAGAGGCTCTGCAAATCAGAGCTCAAACTACGAAATACAAAGATCAAACTATAAAGACCAAAGATCAAAGTACACTCACGAGTAGAACTGCCATGGCTCCCAATCATCCTCGGATCTTGTCTTCTTGTAGATCACGAACGATTCGGGACGAGGCGAGATGAACTTGAGGCGGATGTACGTGATGTCGAATGTCTTGCCTGGAATTCAAATTTTCGCGCCAAAATTCAAATTTGAACATTTTCCCGCCATAGATACATACCAAGAAGCAGTGTTAAGTTGACGGTGTTCGGATACTGCATGCCCTCGTTCATCGTTCTCGACTGCCACCTGCGCATATTTCGAATTAGAATTTTCCCGCGCTTTGAGAGCAAACTACAAAGTACGAACGACAAACCATGTCTCTTTGTTGGCGTTGTTGAAGTCGGTGAGATACTTGGCTCCGTGGGCGCTGTGCTGAAAATCAGGGATCATGGTTCTTGAATCAGGGTAAATAAAGGCGGGAGAATTCAAATTCAAATACCTCTGCACGGTCGTCGCACTTGCCACACACGGTCCTCATGCCCGAGTGGCCGGACTGGACACAGAATCTGAAAGAAGAAATTTCAGGAGATCAAACTACACATTTCTGTAGATCAAAAGATCAAACTACAAACGTCGTGGGTCCGTCCATTCCACAGGTGTCCGTCACATCCACAGCCAAGTTGAAGGCGGCGTTGATGAAGTCGGGAACGCACCGCTGAGGAGTTCCGTCCGCGTCATAGCACGTGTTTCCATCTGAACGGAGGATACGGTAGCCATTCTTTGGCAACGACCCAATTTTTCATTTCAATGCATTCGAGAATACAGCTGAGCGTTAGACCATACTCATTTATGTATGAAAGTACGTGGTACCATCTGAAAGTAGGATGCGGTAGCCATTATTTGGCAAGGTGCCAATATACATTTCGGCGCATTTGAGATTACAGCTGAGATCATACTCAAAAGGCATGGAATTTCTAGCCACTTCATGTAAGTTTCACGATAAATTGTTATTGTTTTATGGATGAGCTAATTGCTTCAACCCTCTCGCGAACGTCAAATGACACAATTCCAGTATTTCGCATCTTTCAATCGTGTGATAGCTCTTGCATTTGCCGGAAAGATGGCACACGAGTGTATTTAGCTCACATTCCCTGATAAGAAAAGGTGCGAGAAGGGAGAGAAAGAGAGAAGAAGGAAGTGGGAAATAGAAAAGGGTTAGGGCTGAGAGAAGAAGAGGTTTCTGCTTTAGTCGGGATCACAAGACATTCGCTCCATTTTAGTGAAATTGACAGACATTTTGCTATTGTCAGAGTATTTTCTCTGGTAGTGTTCACAGTGTGCTCCATGGACTTTTACGCCGTAATGGTAAAATAGACATATGAGTCATGAATGCGGACGTTTATAGAGTCCATTTCACCATTATGGCGCAAACAATGTCCCTGCTGGCGCACTTCTCGTTCAGCCGAGAGGAGAGAGAAATCGCACTTTGCCGTTGCGTTTGAGTCATCCCTGTGATAGTCACAACAAACTCTCGGCATTGCAGACGCTATTTTGATATTACGAAATCGATCAATACCAGCTCCATTTGTCGTTAACGTACCCGGAAGCATTTTGGACAAGCAGGGTTACGTAGTCCAACTAACAGCCGGTCTTGTCGGTGGTCCCATCTAGCGTTAACGCTTGACGTGGCAGCACCTTTATCTTTTTACCTTTACCTTTTGTCGTTAGCGTCGTAATGGTGAAGTAGAGGCAATTTCGCAACTATTTATCAATATCGCGACGTGCGCCTAAGTACACTCTTGTAAAGTCGACGAAAACAAGAAAAAAAAATAGGAAATTCATCGTATTTTCTGTGTTCCGAATTGCACCCACGCATCCACTAAACAACTGATTTAATGAACCGATATATGACTCGGCTGTTGCATACAATTTAGATTTTCAAATATTTTTCCACTCAATGTGTTTACGTTTTCGGGTTTGGACCAGAATGGCGAAATTGGCATTTCCACTGTGAAATGATCCGTTCTTTTCACCATTACGGCTCAAATGTCCATAGCGCTTTTGTCTTTTCCTGGGATTTCTTATCTTACCTGTAGCATAATGGTTCGGGTCCACGTCGGGAAACTGCAGGGCGGGCTGTGGAATGGCCGAACCCGCGAGGAGTGCGATGAGGACGAGTGTCCTCATCTTGGAGAGAGAGACTATCCCCATTCTGGAAATAATCCTGAGGTTTAGGTAAATAAATTCCGTACAATTTCAGGAATTTACACAGCTACTGGACTCATTTTCAGCAGGGGTTCAAAACCGGTAGTAAAGTGCATTTCACATTCGCGTCATATCTGCGGAGCTGTTGTCTCTTCGTTCGATAGACAGCAACTCTAAGTGGATTAGACGAATGAGAAATGCACTTTGCTACCCATTTAGAACCGCAAATTTTCACCTGAGGAGAATCTGTAGACTAGGCTAGAAGACGAAGGCTGAAGAAGACACGCGCGCTCCTCTCTACCCAATAACGACTACCATGAGAGGGTGAAACGGTCTGGAAAGAAATGTTTTGTGTTATTGCGACAATGACTTCAAAATTGAAAGCGAAAAGATTCGCGAAAATAAATAAGTGCGTTGAAACATAAGATAATAGGTTCGAATGCTGAAAAGGCCGACGAATTGAGGCAATATCTAGGGTTTCTAAATCGACAGTAGAACGCGTTTCTCAATCGTCTATTCCGTTGTCTATCAAACGGAGAGACAACTGTTCCGCGGAGATTCGGAGAATGAGAAATGCAATTTACTACCGATGTAGAAATCCTAGTAACAACTAGAGTGAGGACAATGCGGCCATGAAAAGGTGTGCTCGCTGTACAATATTTGACTAGAATAGCGTTTCTAAATCGGGAGTAGAGTGCATTCGTCTGTTGTCTGATTCCCGAGGAGCGGTTGTCTCATTCATGCAACAGACAACCGCTCCTCGTGAATAAGACAACAGACGAATGCACTCTACTCCCGATTTAGAAACCCTAGACTAGAACAAGCAACCAATATCACGAACGATTGGATTTTTGAAAGCGACTATGAAGCACAGAATAGCTGTCGGCACGATTTATAATATGATATCTAGCGTTGGTTGTATTTATTTGGCGCCGAATTGGAAAACAATTGAATGCGAACGCGACCACGTTATAAATGCTGGCCATGAAACATAGAATAAATAGATGCACATGTTATTCCTCGTGTCAAGCTATGAGAGGTGAAGAAGAAGGTGGAAGGGGATCTCAGCTTGATTCCGGCAACATTCACACGGAACTTTGCAAAGGAGGGGCGCTGATATTGACAGTGCGGGAAGAGAGCGGCAAAAGTGCGAACGACGGCACGCGTGCACACGATTTATCTCTTGACGGCTTCTAATCTTCTTGTTTTCTCTGGTCTCTCTCGCTTTTGCCTTATCTCTCGCCTCCTCTGACTTGTATCTACTCTCCCCTTTTCCCTAATCAATCACTATCTTTGTTTCTCTGACGTATCCGGTCTTGGCACAGTCTCTCGCCCCTCCAACATCTATCTTGACCCCGAGAGCAGAGATAAGATATACTCCCGCTGCTGGCAGAAGATGGAGAGTAGGGAACGGCGTTATGAGATTTCTAACCTCCCCGTTCTCGCCTGAGCGGTCGTCTCTCGTTTCGATAGACAGACAACAGCTCTGAAGAGATTGAGGGGGTCAGAAATTCCATAATGTGTTCCCTAGTGCAGAGAAAGCGCATGAATATGAGAGAGTCGAGATAAATAGGGACAGGCTAGAGAGTACTGTAATCAGCAAAGGGTCAGACGGTCAGACACGAACTGTACTTCTGTCGAGATGCGAGAAGAACATTCCGTTATCACTTGTTGTCTCTTTTTCTCTGTACTCTCTCATCTTTACCTTATCTTAGCACACTCTGACTACATGGATTCTCAGTGGGAAAGAAGAGGGATGAGTAGGGCGCACACAGGAATGTGTACAAAACACAGGTGAGCTGCAACTTCTTGGTTCGTGAAAGCCCGGCTCAAGTATGTTTCAAGAGACTAGTAAGGCCTGCTGTAGAATCTCTTGCTGGTTCTGGTTACGGCGGCGAATATTAGACTCAAATATGATTCAAAGTGTGCACAAAATATTGGGTTATGGTCGAATAACAATTTCGCCTCGGTAAATAGCAGCGTGTACAATAAAGGAATAACATCAATTGCATGCTTCAAGCGCTCAATAAGTCACGCTGGCTTTTCTTGAAGGTGATATGAAGCCGACTTATTGCTCATAAATAGACTAGAAGAAGAAAGGTTGCTCAAAAGCAAAAGCGACATGAGATGTCTCAGGACTCGGATCTTGCAGAATTCTTCCTGATTAATAGCGGCTGAGTCATCCTTGGAGGCTGCGAGAACGATGTAATGGATGAGAGAGAGGGTCAGTCTAACCTCATTCATAGGGTGTCGCCTTCGGTGCTTTTAGTGCATTCGTCAATCATCTAATCTCGCAGGAGCGGTCGTCTATCACATGGTAGAGGCAACATCTCCGCGGAGTATAGACGAACGACGAATGCACTAAATGCACTGAATGCGACACCCTACTCATTAATCTTTCTCGATCGGCCATCGCTGCTAGGAGGTAGATAGGGTGGAAGACAGTAGCACCATAGTGGAGAAATGGACAAAATAGTTCCACAAAATAGTATTTCACCGTTATAGCGTAAAAATCCGCTAACACAGGTTAGATACAACTTCTTGGTTTTTGAAAGCCCGATTTACGTATGTTTCAAGCAGCGCTTAAAGCTTGCTGAAGAATTTGCGGTTCTGCACAAATGCGAAATTTAGACGACGAATCAAATATGTTTCAAAACGTGCTCAAAACACTGTATTATGGTCTAACCGCGATGCATCCCTCCTTTGTAACACATTAATAGCATTAATTACAAGCATCACGCTGATAAGTAATTCTCGGTTTTCTTAAAGATGATAGTGCGAACGGTCTATTCTGAGATCTTGTAAGTCATCAGCACAAAAACCATTAAGAAAGGTCCCGGGACATCCTTGCAGAATACTTCCTGATGAATTGCTGTTGAGTCATCCCTGGGACAGAGAGAATGATGTAAAGGATAAGATAGGGTAAGTCTAGGACAATCAGTCTTTCTCGATCGGTCATCACTGCTAGGCGATAGACAGGGTGCAAAACAGGAGCACATTGGAATTTTGCGCCATAGTGAAGAAATGGACAAAAGGAATTCCATTTCAAAATCGTGGCCCAAACGTCTATGTGGTAATTGTTTTTCATCTCTCTGCTAGAAGATGGACAACAGCTTATTGTTATAAACGGAAATGAGTGAAGAATGGGGAAAAGGAAGCAAAGTGGCCTGTCTCTCTCTCGAAAAGAACAGGCCCGCTCTCTTCTAGCGATAACGGGAGCAGAATGCCAGTGATAGGACTGATAGGAGAATGGAAGAGAAGGAGGAATGCGGATGAGTATCCAATGAGAAGAGAGAGGAAAGGATAAAAAGAGGAGCACAACTGTTCCCGCGATTGAGAAACACTCTCAGTTTTTAAAACGGTAAAAACTGCATTTCTCATTCGTTTATCCTCAGTGGAGCGGGTGTATGTCGAACGTTGGGACAACCGCTCCGCTGAGTTTCGACCAAAAATGCACTTTTTTCCGGTTTGGAAACCCTCCTGGGGATTACCTCAATATCAGAAACAGAAGTTGACTAGTTCTTAATAGCTCGT
Organism: Diplogasteroides magnus; assembly: GCA_014805445.1. NCBI lineage: Eukaryota > Metazoa > Nematoda > Chromadorea > Rhabditida > Diplogasteroididae > Diplogasteroides > Diplogasteroides magnus. Next base: position 6,434 of record JACMIF010002799.1, on the reverse strand, counting down.
TGCATAAACTGTGCCACGAGTATGTTTCAACGTTGCCCTATAAGCGAGCAGGAGGGACGAGAGTGATTTGTTGTTGAAAATTCGGAAGATCACGAAAAGTGAAATTTGAAAGTGGAATTGTACGAAATGGGCTTCCTCCGTGTAAAAGAAGGGAAGAGGACGATGAAGAGAGAAAAGGGGGGATGAGACAGCAACGGAGACCGTTCACAAGAGTGAATCAGTGAGGGACGAACGCTGTCACTGACGTTGCGACAGTCGAAGAAACTAGCAACAGGATACTACGGCTACAGCTCAAACGTCTGGCGGCAACTATACAAGAATTATTAAGACACCAGCAAACGTCATCGCTCTCATCTCTATCCATAATTTTTTTTATATTTCTGATAAAAACCATAAAGCAACCATCTGAATTTGTTCAAAATTGCCTTTACGTGCATGGTGATACACAAAAATTTGTCAATACCAAATGGAGGAAATATCGGGAAGCCGATTAGGTGAATTTTGAGTTTCATCGTACACATTTATGAAATTTTAAACACATGGGATGATATTTGAGACGTTGGCTTCTGGTTACATATCTCCCAATAAGATGGAACTTCTGGCTGGCTTGAGAACAAAGAAGAGGCGATCGCTTACCAACTCGTACAGTCTGCACCCCGTGGCAGTGGGTCAGACGCCGGGTCAACTCTCTGCTTTTGACTCTTTCACTGTCCCCCCCCCTGCCAATGCTCGATTTATGACTGTACACGGCGCACAATGGGCAAACCCGCGAGATGTGAGAAGCGCTGACTGGGTGATATAGCAAGAATTAAGAAACAGATGTTTTGATCGGAAAAATATCTTACGTTTCACACGCAGGTAAAGTATCAAATATGCGTGTTAGAATAATATTCGTGAGGTTTTCGAGCGGATACAAAATATCAAAAATGTCACAAGCAGTGAAATCTTCCAAATCAGTTTTTAAAAGTTTGGGGTGGAGCTTGATCACGACGAATAACCTTGAAATGCCAGTAAAAAAGCTTGGTGGGGGAGGGTAAAGAAGCGCTGTGCACCTTCTTGGCAGTCTTTCAACCCCCAAGAAGGGCAAGCGGTGTGAGTAAACAGTCCAAGTACAGAGTGAAGAGGGGAGGAAGAGAGACGGGGGGGGGGGGGGGGTGTGGGGGCGGTGGAGCGGGCCCGGGGCGGGGGGGGGGGGGGGGGGG
>JACMIF010002798.1:0-16585 GCA_014805445.1 Diplogasteroides magnus | reverse complement strand
GTTTGATATTGTGGCTTCATAGTGAAGTCTGTTCCTTGCTCTGAATGCAATCTGCATTCTCTATTAGCCCATTTTAGTATTAATATGAGAGTAAAGCTCGATTGAAGGAGCTACCGTGACTAAAATCAGTTTGCAATACTCGGTGCCCCGGAGTGTACCTTTAAAATGATAAACGAATTGAATTGAATATCACTTCTACTATTTCAATGACTTTAATGATAAACGAGGCAATTCTCTCGTCTAATAGGTGTGATGCGATGATACTGAGGTAGTTCCAACTAGTGGTTCTAAAACGGTAGTAAACTGCATTTCTCATTCGTTTTATTTCGGCGGAGCGCTTGTCTCTCAAGCGACAGACAACGAATGTATTAGACGAATGAGAAATGAACTTTACAACCGCTTTAGAACCTCTAGTTGGAACTAGAGTTTCTAAAACGGAAGTTTTATGCGCAGATAACGAATGAGAAAAAATTCCTTTTCTCTAACTCGTTTTCGAGCTGTTGCCTTTATCTGATGATAGACAACGGCTCGGCACGGATTCGAGAAAAAATAATACACTTTGTAAGTCGAGTCGAGGAAAGAGACTGACTTGTAATGGTGGAATTGTTCGATTCCTCTCTTGACACTCTCCTCAGCAACATACAGAGGAGTTGTAATGGCTGTGGTCGAGTTGACGATCTCAACATTGTACTTTTTTTGCGCAACAAAAGCAGTTTTATGAAGGAATTATTCAATATGTTTTGTCATACGGTTTATCCAACTGATTAGAAACGACTTACTGCGTGAAGATGTGCCAAAGCATACGCCATCTGCTCTATCATATCCATAGTGAGAGTACCAGGCTCGTGAACCACGAAGTATTTGGTGGCCTTAGCAGTTCCCTCAAAAATTTCCGTTTCTTTACGCAGTTGACAGTAAACTTCAAAGGTTATGTAGAGTGAGGAGATATAATAACCTGACTTTTCAATAAGGAGGTTAGAATTGCTCATTATCCCCCCCCCACTCGTTAGGTGATAACGGAAATATTCCCTACTTGCAGATCCTTGTGAGACTGCAGGAAGAACTCGTTGTACTCAGGATTGACGACCACTTTGTCGATAACTACACCAGGAGTCAGATTTTGATCCACTCTCGTTCCTGGCCTAGAACCAGGAGGAGGAGCCTTGGGAAAGGTCTGAAGGGTGTAATTGATGGGAAGAAACGATCATCCAAGGCAAACCTCGGGAGCGAATCTCTCGAGATGGTCCTTGCTCGCAGCAATGGTTGCAAGGGTTGGGTTGAGAGAAAGAGAACGGAAGGCATTGATGAAAGTATCACGTTCCACGGATGCCACCTAATAAGAGAATGAAATGGGTGGGGCAGATGATATGTGTCTCACATGACTCAGTTGTCCCTCGCTCACTCCTCCGCGAAACACAATCACCTACAAGGTAATGGGTAAACCTATTTTTAATCCCTAATGCTAATCACTTATATCTACCTTTTTGCTTCATCGCATTGACAATCAGATTCATCAATATCTGCGTCTGTGTTTCTTCTCCCTGTAATGAGGATACTGGCTACTCAAAACGTATTCGTCAACAAACCGGCCATCCCGTAGGATGCGCATACTTGAAGAATGAAGTGAAGTATTGCTGAGACGCCTCATCACGAATCTACAAAGACACAACTCTGAGCAATTTCCTTGGTGAAAAAGATCTACCTTTTTGTTTCCAGGGACGAGTTTTCCGTTGTTCGCAGAGATTCCAATGACAGCTGGTACTGTGGGCCTTTCGCCTAAACATTTTCCTTCACGCCATCCTATTACTATTCATTGTATACCTCGTTCAATTTCATTTGCAGTCATTCCCTTTGGTTGTTGAATGGTCAGTCCAATGATGAGTGTATCTTGTGAATGAATAATGTTGCTGAAATGGAACAGTTTATATAACAGAAAGAAGAAGAAGTGGTACTACTTATCAGGAGTTACTACGTGATTCTTTCCTCCGAGCTTCTCATTCATTTTCATCAGAATATTCTCCATCGTCTGCTTTTGATATTTCTCAACCACCTCAAAAAGAGCTCATATAACAAGTTAAAATAACATTTCAAGTAAAAAAAAGTACTGATCTCACCCTCTGCGCCGTGCTCAGCATCACCTGCTGTGTAACTATTTGCAGCTGGGTTTCGAGCATTTTCAACTCGTCTACAAAAGTCATTGAAGACAGCTAATTGAGATACCAACTGTGATCCATAGTCTTATCATCGCAGACGGAAAAGAAGAATGTGCATCCTGCATGTCCGGCCTCGTTCATCAATGCGCGAACCGCCTCCAGAGGCTGAAAAAAAGAAACACATACGGAGTGCCCAAGGCCTTCTTCCTTACATCTCTCTCTGTTGGGATGCGTTTCTTGATGAGAGGTTCGGAGATTTTCATTCCCTTGTTGCGCCCGAGTGAAATAAGTGACGAAATGAACTTCCTACAACATGGATAATGGTTTGTTTTACGAGACAATGGTTGACAGTTTGTCTAGTTAATGGGTTATGTTTTACAGGAAGGTATAGTAAAACCGAAATATAAAACATAAAGTTCTCTAGATTCCTACTAGGGTATCTAAATTTAAGAAAAGTGCATTTCTCACTCATCTACTCCACTTGGAACAGTTGTCTATTGTACCTAGAGAAAACACCTCCGCGATAATATAAGAGACTCACTCGAAACAATCGGGTCGCACACGACGATCACCGGGATTGTATATGCACACAGCCGCCCACTTTTCATAATTAGCCGGAAGAAGAAATTTCGGGGCTCCGCGCCAGTTCGGCTACAACCATTTTAATCATTTATACTCGTATTATCGAAGGACCATACCCCAACCATCGACGCACCTAAACCTCCAGTCAATCCCACTAGTGGAAGCTTGCGCCCTGTGACCTAAATCAGAAACATTAAAATGTACATTATTGTCAAAGAAAATACCGTAATCGGCTTGATATCCTTAGCTAGAGAGACTCCGGTCTTTTCTGCGTTGGGAGAAGAAAGATTCAAAGCATCGACGAGGCGCCCTGTCTGTCGCATACGAACTTCAGGCTTCGTGGCGGCCACCTAAGTGGAATTCAATTCATTTGATTGCCCACAGTTGAGTAAAAGAGTATCTGAGGAAATTGTGCTTGCTATGCTTATGAAACGCTGTGAACATACATATAAAAACGTTGTTCACATATGCATATTTATATATTCAAGTAGAGTAATTAATATATTTGAGTTTCAGGCGAATTTTAATAAATTTCATTGAATTTGCTCACAATCGGTAAAATCCGTCAGTTCTGACAGTGTCACCCTTGTGAAAATTACCTTTATGACCTCTTCGACGACTCCTTTCGACGCCTGTGAACTCTTCACTCGCTGATTCGGTGCAACTTTCAGCAGTTCTGGTGGGTAGACGGCCTTTGTGAACTTATCCACGACTCCCGACAGATTTGGTTTCCTACATGAATTTGATGGTGGTAATACACTCAAAAGCGACCAACCTCAATGTTGTATTGTACTTCTGTTGATAGTATTCAACAAGTAGCTGAGGAGTTCCGGACGAAGAGATTAACCTGAATGAGATTTGCTACCAATGAGAGTATCAGGAGTTTCACGCACGTGCATTGTCCAACAGGCTCAGATGTGAAGCCACCAATTGTCATGGGTCCGTTATTCTCCCGATGTGTTGTGAGACACATCAAATCTATATGAGAAAGGTCAAATGACAGTATCATTATTTTGATTGTAAACCAACTCTATGCAGAATACCAAGAAATGTTATGAATTTCTTCGTTTCTCCTTCTCATATCATTATTTAGAATAGGTTTGAGGCGCTACTTGTAAAGGTTGATGGAACAGTCAGTTGACGTGAATAATTTTGTCTAACCTCGCAGTTCACGTTTCATCACTTGTGGTGGCTTCATCCTTTCTCCCCACATTGAAACCATCTTTTCGTCAAGAGGCTGATTATCAATGTGAAAAGCTGTCTTCTTCACTGCAATTGCGTCGATTTGACCAGTCAGCCAAACGAGTGTCAGATACCGTCAGCAACTAGTACGGCCTTGTAGTCGGCATTTCCGGGTTGTGCTTTCGGTCCTTCAATCACCTTCGAATAAACATTCTAATAAGCCAGAGGTTCACGAAACTTACTTTGACAGTCTTTGAGATGCCAATACCGACATATTTGTCCTCTCCAATATATGGTGCTTCTTGTTCAGTAAACCCATATTTTGAAGGATCATACAGATAGATATTCCCGTTTCCATAGACAATATAGTCGCTCCTGCACAGTTAGTAGGGTTTTATGGAGTATAAGAGTGGGGGTGGGCAGTCATTTTGACCTCCCGATTCTCTTCTGAGCCGTCATCTCTCAACCTCATCGATAACCGATCGGAAGAGATTAAGGAGGTCACAAACTAGGGTGTCGCTATCGGAACTATATTGACAGCCGGTCAAATTTTGCATCATTTCTATGTCTGCGTCTATAGTCGCCCGGTCATGTTTTCAGCTCGAATCCACCACTAGTCATGACGGCTGTCAATAAAGTTCCGATAGCGACACCCTATCACAAACCCTCCATATTATGCATCATATCTGAAGTGCTATTCCTAGTACGCGTCTTACACTTGGATGCCACTCTGGTCTCTCGTTTTTACGTGCTTTTTCGTCTTTTCGGAATATGTTTCAACTGGGAGATATATAGAATAGAGCAACAGTTCAGTATGGACGCATAATACACTGTGCAACAGTTCCAACTTACGAGAAGAACGCTGTCTGACTAGTAGCCAAGTTCAAGACCTCTAATAGTCCCTTATCGGTCTTCTTGAAGTCTGCATTAACGACAGTCTTCAGATCATCGCTGGTGACCTGATCGGTTCATCTCGCATTAGAAAAATTAGAAAAATCTAACCTGGAATGACTCAACAACCTGTTTCACGACAACCTCGACCCTGATTGCATTTGGTGACACTGTTTGACAGTTTCCAGCAAGACGGAATATTCTCTGAAAACAACTGCTTATTAACGGTTTCTAGATTTCTAAGGCACCTCCTCCTGGCCGATGTCTTCCAGCTTTTTCGGAGAGAAGAGATTTGAAGCCCTGTCATAGATTAGGCATCCCTTCTAAACCAAATTCATCAGTTTTTAGGCAGGGCTTCCTAAACCTTGAAGATTTCTTCAGAAGAAGTAAGTTGTTTGAACACTTGTACACATGCTCTCTTCCGGTCTTGTTCGCAGAAGCTAAACCATTATATGAATTGAAAGCTTGATTATTTCACCATATTCATCTCGTGTCTGTTTAGAGAATTCCTTCCTTGCTTCTGACTCTTCTCCAGACTTTCCCTTATACACGCAGTACACCCGGAAATCGTACTAAACGGATCAAACCCATCCAAGTCGTGTAAGACGCAATGAACCTTGTAATAGACTTCTCCTGCTTTCAGCGTTACAGGGAAGATGTTTGTTGTCACCCTAATCGGCTGTCCGAGAGTGCCTGGGGCCTTCTTAGGAAGAAGAGTGGGAGGAGTGCCGGTCTGATTCAAACAACGTCATTGGTACAACTGACGTTCGCTCACCACGCTAAGTGCGGCCATTTGGGAAGTGACAGCAGTTGCCATTGTTGGAGGAACTGAAATGAGACAATGGAGATACCGCAATCGCAAAAGATTACATCGGATACACAAACGACGATTCGTGTTGAACACGGAGAGCAATCACAAGGAAAATACAATCCCCAGTACCAGTAGATCAAGCAATTCCCAACATCTTATCAAATGACGCTTTAATGTGCATGTGTGACATTCAATTGTCGTCCCAAATTACAAGATTCACTAGAATGTTTCGGCAAATTGTTAGGCTGGTCTGGAAGTCCTTTGACATTTTTCTTTATCTTACAACTATTGAACAACATATTACACATATCCTTCATCATTAGCCACACATGAATGCCTAACTTTGAGCTCCAGCAGTTTGATGGTTCCCTCCTTGTAGAAGTTTGATTGGTGTCATGAGAAGTAGGAAATGAGCTCTTTTCTGATCTCCTCACAGAAGTCCTTTCCTCCCTAATTCCCATTTTGGTACCAAACCATCGCGGTCTGATAGGAGGGAGCATGGTCAGGATAAACCTCTTCCAGTCGACGCTCCGTTTCCTTGATGTTGAGAATGGAATAGAGTAGACATAACAGAACGAGACGAAGGTGCAGTGCATAGGGAACGAATACACATCACATGAGAGTTGATAGTGGCGGGTGAGTGACACTGAATAACAACAAGTGCATATTTACCCCTACCCACCACATTACGAAAATTGTGAATAAAAATGTACTGTAAACATCAAATGTATCTCAATTGCACATCCATTTCAACTGCCCTTCACCGCAGGAAAAGATGTTTGAATGAGCGTCTCTACCCGAATCTTGGACCGTCCCACTCAATTCTCTACTGTTAGCCCCTTTCATCTGCAATACAAAGAAGATCAAGAGAACATGTTTATGCAAAGATACGCAGGGGTATGAGAGGGAGAGCAGACCATCTTGCATGACCAGTCAACATTCTCAGTGACATCGCTATTCTTCCTTCCTTCGCCAGACATATACTCTTGCTCCATTCGACCTTATATGTCGATTCAACTTTACTTCGATATGTGTCATAATGACATCGTGTGGCTGTCCTCTCTTCTGTGCAGGTGAGATAGGAATCCTATCATAGGATGATACAGAGTTTGGCTTCTGAGTCAGCTGGGATGCTGCTGAGACAATATTGCCGGCTCACGATTGAGGTTATTTGCCACATATGGCATTTTCAAAATGACTGGGGGAAATGGCGGATTGAAACTGCCACCGATACCAGCAGTATTTTTTCTGTCTGGAATAGTTATTTGCTAAACGACCGTTCGATTCTTATTCGTGCTAACTAATGTAAATTCACCAATTAGTCTAAGTTTTTTCCATAATGGAAAAGGAACTCTAAACCTAATCTGTTAGTAAGCGTTTCTCGGTGTTATTATACTTGGGGGAGGAGAAGAGAAAACACAAACTGCTTAAACGTAGAGAAAAGGGGCATTGGCGTTAAACGAAATTTTTCAACAGGGCAACTAACTGATTAACTAACAAACTTACTGAGGCAGACAGGACGAATCATAAAGGGAAGCACCCTTCTCAAGGACGCCCATTCTAATTTCGCATTCGCTGTCCGATGTCAAAAAAGGTATTGGAATCTCAATTAACCAATAAGCGCGAACATAATTGTAGGCGTACTGACCGTACATATTATACGAATAAAATCAAGTCGAGATTGAGTGCACAAGTCGCTATGAGGTGAATATTCTAGGGACTTGGGTGCAGCTGTGGAACTGGAGGCCGATACTGTTGTGAGCATTCCATTATCAAATAACCATGCTTACATTAGCCTTTTAGGCCGTAGAAGTCTTTAGACAGAACGATATTCATGAACATCAACACGTCTTGTATTTGACCGCAGTGCACTATTGCTGTGGGGTGTCAGATGCTCTATCATTACTTACAATTGATGTGATTGCTAACGTTTTGGAGGTTACTATTTGTACCTCGATCATTTATTTGATAAACTTGTGTTTCTGATGAACGTCTACATGAATATGAAGATGACCACTGTTCACTCTCCTCTAGGGTTTCTAAATCGGTATTCAAATTCATTTCTGATTCTTCCATTCTCGGCGGAGCTGTTGTTTCTACGAACTATAGACAACCGCTCCGCGGAGAATGGAAGATTCAGAAATGAATTTGAATACCGATTTAGAAACCCTGGTGTTCACTCTCCTCCTCGGGTCTGCATCCGCAGGATTTACCACGTGCAGGAAGTTGGTGTCGAGAAATGCACTTTGAGATTCATGCATGGGAGAGGTTTCCTCAGAAGATGCAAGGGTTAAAGTACCAACTCCTATACATCAGGAAGAGAGTCAAAATAACACTACACAATGTCGTCTGATGGTGAGACCTCATCGAACGTTGCCGAATTTCACTTCTGATTTCCATTTTTATCGACTAGAACTCAAATTTTGTCTTCTCGTTTTATGTTCGAAATGGAAAGATACTATACAATCTCAACTGTATTTTTATATCTGTTCGCTTTCGGAACAAAGTCGGAGGAAGGTGATGCCAACGAAGCTGGACTTTACAAATCTTAGAGTACGCTCAAAGTACTACTCTGAACCTTCATAAATATTGTATCCTTGTCCACCTAATTTTAAGTCCACTCATATTATGCATCCTATCTGAACTGTTATTCCTAGTACGCGTCTTATACTTGGATGCCACCCTGGTCTCTCATTTTTACCTGCTATTTCGTCGTTGCGGAGTATGTTTCAACTGGGAGATAAATGTTCTAGAGAAACAGTGCCATTAGGATGCATAATATCACCCTCACGGGACTCCTAATTCTTGATGTATTTTCACTATAAATGTTGTGTTCATATTTTTGCGGGCAACATGCTCATTTCTTTCCCACATCTTACTTGAATTCTTCATCCATACAATACACTACATGCACATCATTGATGTGAAATGTTGACATTGACCTCGCTTTATAAAGTTACATAGTGGTAATTGACTGGAGTTTCCCTCTGTTTTCAATATTTTAAACAATCGAAAATAAAGGAGATTGAAAACTTAAACAATTGTCAACCTTAAAAGAGTTTTCTGGCCAGTGTACAGTGCCTTTAAATATCATATTACACGAAATATATGCAAAATGATTAATAGACACGATTTGTTCTCAGACGGTCATTTTTGTTGTCATATCATATAGGGCCTTAGAGAATCCAGCCCTTCCAACATCGAACACTGTGCAGTATGCACGGAAGAATGGAGCACCGAGAACCCAAAACCCTCTGTTTTGCTGGAACTCCTGGAGAACGGACTGGGTAACATCGGATAGTATCTAAACACCTCTAGACCCGCATTAAAGAAGTCACAAAGGGAGATTGTTTTGCATGCACTTTACGGGATCACTTCTCTCCATTCCCACACTTTCTCGTCGTCAGAGCGGTCTACTCTGACAAAGAGAGAGTAAGGGAATTGGATAGAAGTGATAACGAAAGTGCATGCAAAACAATCTCCCTTTGTGGCTCCTTTAACGGGTCCAAAATGCTATTTAGAAACGAGTTCTCTGTAAGAGCGGAGGAGATGCACACAGAGGATGGCACAGTCCATTAAAAATCGTAGCGATTTGAAACGTTCACAATATCATCCTTAGCTAAGAGATACACTTCAGCCATAACTGCCGCCATTTTTGAGATCAAAGATCAATCTTCAAAATTTTTTTAAAGTTAGAGACTGTTTGGAAGGGTATGTCACCTCTACGTGCTCTTACAGAGAGTTCGTTTTTAAATTGTCATTCAATTTGACTTTCGACAGAGTGATTCAAGTAAATTCACTTTTTTCCTGAGTGTAATGAACCATTTGAAGATTGGGCAATATTCACTTTTTTGATTGAGAAAATATGGGTTGAAATATGACTTACATCGATAATATATTGCTTCGACGGTATATAATATTTCTTCCCCGAGATCACAATTTTCAAATCCGGGAATGTTTTGTCGCAAGGAACGTGGTACTGAAATTAATTGTTTCTTATAATACCAATGTGAAAAGTGTTTTTAAATTTTAATTTGAACTTTTCAAGATACTCCAAGGGCAACAGGTAGTTTGAATAGTACTCCGAAATATTGTATTTTATGTATTTGACACTTTTTTTTTAATTTTCTAATCTTTCTGTATTTCACCAGTCATATGCAGCAGACCCAATTCAAAGCGGCACTTGCAGCTGAAAATATGATAAATATTCCTACTTCGTCACGTCTTTCGGATAGCCTGCGCAGCTCAGTTGAAAAGTCGACATGAGACTCCATTCAACCATTAAAATACGGTCAGAATCAGGAAAAAATCACCAAATGTTTGAAAACGGTTCCTATATTTCACCGACAAGTACTAATTACTAGTGTGAGTGTTGTCAGGGGATTATTGACAGTATTATATTCGTATGAGACGGCCGCGCAAGAATGAAGTTAGACGGTGAGACATGGAACAGCTGTCAATAATTATCCTATGTACAATTCCCACACTACTGATAAAACTAAGGTGCTCTTTTCATGCTTTTAGTTACTTTGGAGTCCCGATTGCTCATCGATTACCTATGCCATTCTTCACTTCATTCCTACTAATTTGTTTGCTTATCGAGCAGGGTGTCGCATGCGAGGTTCGAGGTTCCCAGTCAGAAATGAAGGCGACCAAATGGGATCGGGTGAATGAATAGGATGCATTAGGAAGTAACAATAATTTTACTAGTTGATAATTTTCCTAGTGAGTCCCTAGGACTACATGCTATAAAACCATTTTGATAAATTGCATTTTTGACACTTTTTTCTGGATTACTCGACGGAAAACGAGAGTTGGTCAACAACTATCCAACATATACTTGTACATAGCATACTTCTCGGGGACATTCTTGCATACTTGCATAGCATCCTTGCCATTTTCAGAAAATTATTTCCTGATTCTGGCCACATTTGAATAGTTGAAAGGGGTCTCATGTCGACTTTTCAACTGAGCCGCGCAAGCGTATTCGACAGAAGTGATGAAGTAAGAATATTTGTCATTTGATGAGCTGCAAGTAGCCGCTTTGAATTGGGGCTGCTGCATATGACTGGAGAAATACAGAAAGATTATGCAAAAAGTTCTAAAAACATTCTATGCGCTCTAGTACATAATAGGTATATGGCACACACTTTTATAAACGATGGAAAGTCATACGTATTCACTCGTAGGGAAACGCTTGGCACCAGTAACATTGACCATTTCCATGTATAGATCCCAGTCAACCAACATGACAGGTGCGCCGGTGTCCAAAAACAAGGTCGCAGTGTAGTTGAATGTCACGGATCCGAATTGGCCGCTTAATGATAAACCATCTTATACAAGAAAAGTATAGTCGCTTTAAATCGTAATTATAATGCATTCCCGTTACTTTCTCTACTGACTCTTAACAAACTGTATGGGCACATTTGCCATTTATTGCACTATTTTTTAATGAAAGTGCGGAATTTTAATTGATACTAGAGCTGGCTGATGACGTGAGCGCCAAGACAGGGAACGGCTTGTTAACAACATTTGGACGTTTCCTGTCTCTCCCATAACTGAATTGAACGAGAGAAGAAGTGAATGGCTCCCTTTTGTCCTGACATAACATGTCTCTAATGTGCCATTTCTAATGCATACCCATCTCCCTTGATCGCCCATACTTCATCCTCATCAATCAACGAAGTGTAACTGATATCTGTTTCACAATTCTCTTCATCAGTTCCTCCGAAAGTGATGAGTCCGGCCACATCTCATTCACTCCGTTTAGCGTTCCTTAAAGTTTCTTAACCACGTGTAAACCACCTGAAGTCCTGACATCTGCTTCAAGACTAAAATTCCAAGAGCTTTCATGGTCGATTTTTTCACGACCAGCCGCATATTAGTATTAAATACATTGGTGGCATAATGACAATGATGTAATCCAAACATATTTTCACCTGTCAAACCATATGGTGAACATTGGCTCGTCAAGTTGTGGTAGAAGATTGTCAATGAAAGGAGTTGTCTTAGTTATAGACATTGCAGTACCACCGAGACCAATAATGCTAGATATCTCATTTCCCTCTTACTTTATAACTTATGATAAATTATGAGGGCATAACGTCGTAATGGGATTTTGTCATCACAGCAATGTACCTAATGCTAGTGCTGAAGAGCGCGCCCTAACCTACCGTATCCTAACGCATTGCCGACTAAGATAACAAATCCGGAGCAAATATATTATAGGAGCTTTTCCGTATTATAATAACATAATCTGCTTTATGGCTAGACTCACTACAATATGCTCTAATAATGTAACTATAACACATTTAGCGATTTTACACCAATGAATCATCCTCACTATGAAATAAACGTTTCCCTGGTCAAATAAAATACCGTCACAATGTATATCTTCAAGGAATCCGCTCACATTGTTGGCCAATAAGATGTCTTGTGAATGCACCTTTTAAAAAGTTATGGATTCAAAATCGGTAAATTCGTCGTCATTCTTCTCCGCCGCGCAGTTGTTTATCAGGGAGTGAGACTACCGCTCTGCGGAGAAGAATAAGGACAAATTTACCGATTTCGAACCCCTATTAGGAGTACACAAAGAACGGGTCAAAAGCGTACCTCAAAGCCACCTATGTGAAAGACATCGCTTCCCATTCTTCCGCTAACACCTCCATTATTATATAAAATCTCATACGTAGTACCATTTCCATTCTTGAACGTTGAAGATTTTCTATAATTATCTCATGGAAACTCCTTATATTCTACATCGGTATCTATTATTCTTTACAGGAAAGTGTCTCTAGGGACAAAATTATTTATTCTAAATTGATTGCCTTTAATGTCATATCACAAGTCTTTTGATAGTACATGTTTTTCAGCAACTCCAATCGAGCGATTTTGTTCGAATACTCCAAAAATAGCGGAACGTTACATAAAATATTGTATGAAATGAATTGTATTTACACTACTTGAACTCTGAATAGTTGTTATGTGGAGGCTGTAGTCATTGAGGAAATTGTCAGTATCAGGAAGTTTCTTAGACATACATACGTTGTATCGAAAGTCTTCTTCTTGTACTCTCCCTTTCCTCGACAGCCCTGCGTCTTACAATCCGAATTCACAACCAAAGTATCGGCAGAACCAGTGTCGATTATGACAGTGAAATTTTGGGCTGAAATTAAAACAGTGCATCTCAATGTAATAAATTCATGGTTTGCTTCATGTACTTATTTTCTTCGGATGCAACCCTTCGGTACTTACGAGGTGTGCCAAGACTGATATTTGTAGTGTACCACTGATAGATATATGTCGATGTCGAGATCGGTTGCACTCCCTTCTTGTTCAAGTGATCGTATTTCCGAAGCGTTGTATTATTCCCAATCCTGTAATCGAATCCCTTTAATAACATTCGTACGGTGTTCTTACTTGACCCGTTTGCTGTTCGAAAACTCCATCTTGGCAATACCCGAAAGTGTCATCCCTGCTGCCAGAAGTAATAGAACTAGACTTCTCAGCATCTTAACAAGACAATGTTACTTCAATGCATCAAACGTATCTGAATGGGATCGGAAAAGCAATCCAACGAGGAATTAAAGGAGCCACAAAAGGAGATTTATTTGCATGCACTTTCGGGTTCACTTCTCTCCATTCCCCCACTTTCTCGTCGACAGGGCGGTCTACTCTGACACCGAGATAGTCAGGGAATTGGAGAGAAGTGATCCCGAAAGTGCATGCAAATAAATATCCCTTAGTGGCTCCTATAACCAGAATACATTGCTCCCAATAATGACGAGAAAAATTTGCTTTTACAAGATCCCGCGACATTGCAAGATCCCACTGTTCAGCCAGAATCACACAGCTAAGGATGAAATTAAAGCATTTCAAATCGTTTGACCCTTTCTGAACAGAGGGAGCCTTCCGATCAGCGGCATACAAGAAAAGGACGCATTAACGAAGCAAACTTTTTAATGCAAAGTAAACAATCAATCCACAGGTCACATTCATTAGGTATTCTGCTATGCCTGGCTGATATGAACGCCCTCTTTTCTCACCTTTAATCATATGAGAGTGTTATGTGTGAGAGTTTGCAGAGGAAGATACAATGAGAGATATATAACCTTTTGTAGATAACAGAGATTTAGATGGAAATGCCTCCGTGAGAATCAATTGGTCGGCTATTCCTTTTTCATAAGCATGTATAAATGTATAATGTTGACCGCATATTGGAAACGAAACGCAGTTGGAAAGCCGGTGAACATCGCCGAAATTATAGAAGAAAGACAATAATCCAATTTTTCAAAGATGGAAATTAATCGAATCACTAAATGTTCTCAAAGTCTTGAACGATACTGTTCGACTTCTCAATCAGGCATGATTCGTGTTGAAGATAGTTCTCGTCGGATAACATACTGTCAGTTTGCAACACGAGTGATTGTCTTTTGATAAATTGAACACTAAAAAGCACTGGAAAGCATTTTAAAGATGTATTTATTATAAGGATAAGACAAATCGGGTATAACACAAAGAACGCACTTTCAAATAAGTGGATAGGATGCTTGCGATGCAATACCATAATGATTATTTCTATTCCTAGCCAGTTTCATGTAGCCCTCTTCTCCCCACAATTTGCCGTAGCTGTTCTTTATAAGCCAGTAGTCTCCGTGAATCGGGTCCTTGCCGTATCCCACAACTAGCACTCCGTGTGTCAGAACCTTTGGCGAACAATCGGGATCATAGTAGACTCCTAAATTAATTAGGTGAATATCGGATACATCTACACAAAAATATGAAATGCATTTAAAGGTACAGTCCGGGGTTTCGAATTCTATAGCAAACTGATTTTAGACACGGTTGAATTTGTATTTGAAAAATCGCGAATAAGAAGACAATTTGAAATTGTTGCTTCATAACGATTTTAGTTCCTAGCTTCGATTGTAATCTGCATTCTCTATTAGCCCATTTCTGTACAAAAATGAGAGCAAAGCTCAATTGAAGTAGCTGGGTACCGTGCCTAAAATCAGTTCGCAATACTCGGATTGTACCTTTAATGTGTATACGACAGTCTCTGTGTTGCTATTTGCACATTAATGCTACTCAAGAGAACAGATTATTCCGCTCAAAGAGCTTATAGGAATTTGCTATAATCAGATACGTGTACACTCGCATTGTTGGTTTCGTTCAGCGCGGCATTACATAAACTTACCAGATTCGTAGTGGTCAAACGAAAAAGGTGTAGAATTAATGGCCACTGAGATTGGACCAACGGTAGCGACAGCGGCCTGAACTTGGAATATTCTAATTTTACCTTATTTTATCTGAGATTCAATGCTTTCAGTAAAGTACATAGGATGTCCTGCTACTGTCGCCAAAATTAATTTATAAAGCTAGTTTTATGCATTTCTTTCAGCCATTTTTTTCTCAACTTTTCGCATTTCTTCATTCCACGAGATGGAGAAATGAGAATGAAATGCGATGGGGATGAAACGTTCATTAAAGGAGCCAAAAGGGAGATTGTTTTGCATGTACTTTCGGGATCACTTCTCTCCAATTCCCTTGCTCTCTCGTTGCCAGAGTAGACCGCTCTGACGACGAGAAAGTGGGGGAATGGAGAGAAGTGATCCCGAAAGTGCATGCAAAACAATCTCCCTTTGTGGCTCCTTTAAGTGATATTCTTGCAATATATCACTGCAATATATTACGACACTTCTCATACTTAAACCGAGCAAGGAATGTTTTTTCCCAACCTTTAGTGCCTCCTCGCTTTCAGGAGATATCTCGACGTATCCACTGTCTTGAGCGCCAATATCAGCCTTTGAGAAATGACACTGCTCATCCTAGGAGTATTCTTGAAATTAGTTTTTACACTTTAAAAAAATTTCCACCACCAGATGGTCTCACAGAGCCCGCTATAGACAAACTCAGTCGAAAAATATTCTTCTGTTGGAACTTGCTTTTGATCCACAGAATATCATTGATGAGCTATAAAAAATATACTTTTCCCTTGTATGGATAGCTGGTTTCTGTATCGATTCCTCCATTTTCTTTGACATACTTGAAAGCGAAGGTCATTAAACCTCCACCGCACCCTTGGTTGCCAAACTGAAATTTGTTTGAACATTGTCTTCCAGTTCTCGGTCTGGGCATAGTGCCCTATTTCATCGTTGTATGCACATATCAAGTTGTATTATTTTATTTGTTTTCAAATTCTGATAATTTAAATACAATCTCACCTCTCGGGAGCAATCGATGAGATTCTGCTCACTAAGCTCGACCAATTTGCCCGTTGCTCTCGCGTGTTGTCCCTCCAGTGCACCAGTTGCAGAAAATGCCCAGCATGAAAAACAGGCACCCTACAAATACACAATTTATGTTTCCTGCTATAACTCTTGGCATTTATTTGCACAACCCTTATGACGAGGCTTCTAGCTAGAGTGACGAAATTAGGGTAGTCTAAATTTTCAACGCTAAAATCGGCTACGCACTTTTTCAGAGGTTAAAAATCTTAAATGCGGACTTATCACACCTTTCATTTTCTAACTGCGATTCTCATCGACACAAATGTGCTATTTTATTTCAACGGTGGATTCTCCTGACAATTTTGGACATGTCTGATATCTCTTTTAATAATGGAATAGCCCATATTGCATATGGAAAGATAGTGATTTCTAGTCGTCTAACTTCATTGTAGAGCGGTCGTCTCCGTTGGGTAGATACGACCGTTCAGGTGAGAAGACGGGCGTTCAGGAATGCCCGGCTGTCAATATCTTCCCATTTTCGCTACTCTAAGACAGATTCTTCTCTTGTCTCACCTGAAATTTAACGGGAGACACTAGATTCTTCTCTCTCCAATCAATCGATTCCGGGATGACCATATTAGGGTTTCTAAATCGGGAGTAGAGTGCATTCGTCTGTTGTCTGTTTCCCGAGGAGCGGTTGTCTCATTCATGCAATAGACAACCGCTCCTCTTGAATC
>JACMIF010002797.1:0-16586 GCA_014805445.1 Diplogasteroides magnus | reverse complement strand
CTTTCCCGTCGTCAGAGCGGTCTGCTCTGACAACGAGAGAGTAAGGGAATTGGAGAGACTGACCGCCGAAAGTGCATGCAAATAAATCTCCCTTTACGGCTCCTTTAAAGGTACAAAAAAATCCTTGAAGTACGAGCACTATCCAATTCAAAAAAGGTTTATCAGAAGGTGGTATTGATGTTAGGGGAAGCGATCACGGAAGAACAAGTAGCAATTTTTATGGAGAAGTGGCAGAATTACGTAATAGAATAGAAATATAATAAATGAAATCGGTGAGATCAAATGCCTTAAGAACGCAGGCAACATTGAGAATGTCAAGAAATTCACAATGTTCGTGTCTATGAAACGGCATCCCAGTCAATCCAAATGTCTATGGTTATGGGGGACTTTTGTTCACAGTTACAGAGGATGCTCACAATCAATTCAATGCATAAGAGTACCGATAACAGAAGATTCGAGTAGAATTGTTAACCCGAATGGGATAAAAGATTATGAACATTCAATGGGAGGAAATGAAATGAAGAAGTGTAGCCATCACAGCATAAGAAGAAACACATCGGGATATTGTGATGATAATTGCTGTTAGAATGACAAGCCAACGATAAACAATTCCCAAAGCATTATTTAGAGGCGCGAAAAGAAGTGCCTAATAAAGATAGGAACATTTCTCATATCAACAACATGTTTCAGCACAACATGCAGCAATTCCAGCCACGAATGTATTGACTACATTCACTGCAAGAGCAGCACAAGCCAACCAGAATGACCATCCAACCTTAGTCTGTGCATTGAAGCCCTGCTGAATGACATCCTGAAGGGGATCTGAACGAAGTATTGATTGATACCGTACTCAGTCTATCGCCAACTGACCAACGTATTTGTGGTTATCGATTACGTAGATGATGACAGCGATGGCCAGAAGAATGTCAACGACAATGGTGATTATGGCGAGAATTGGGAGCATGCACTAAAAATAAACTTGAATATTTTATAAAATTGAGTATGACATTCACGAGTGAATGTTTCATATCAGAATGCATCCATTTCACGAGAAATAGACCATTAGTAAAATTTTGGAATGAATACATTGTTTGCAGAAGAGCCACTACAGTCTACTGTACACAAATGATGTCATCCGACTGGATCGAGGAAAAGCATGAGTCAGGACCAAATTCCTACTGGGTTATTCACGAACTGATAAGGACAATTATACGGTTGTTGAATTTATCAGTATATTTGTCATTCATCTGGCCTTGGTCTATGATGTCTGTAGAAGTCCTACACTGTAGATTCTACACTGACCGATTTGCAACAACATGCACAGAAGGAGACGATGTTGTAGATGAAACAGATGACCTGAAGATGACACCCTTAGTATATGAAGAGAGGGGAATCAAACCTCAACGATGACGGCGAGACACATGCAAGCAACGACGACTTTCTCTGAAGTGGGTAGAGCCTGTAAAGAATACTTTTCGAGAATGAATGCTAGTCGAGACCTTGCTGTGGGTAGAATCGATTTTTTTCTTATCCAAGCGAAAATGTGTTTGAAAATAGCAAAGCTTTGACATTTCCCCTAATTTAATTTTGATGTTGCAAGCATTTTGTAGTTTGAATTTTGAATTTGATGTTGCACTAATTTGACGTCGCAAGATACCCACATTGAACCACTTGGCACAGTATTCCGGATTGTTCATATTCGGTGTGTCCTTTCCATTGAATGCACAATTGAATGGCAACAGTCCATTTTGGACATCATTAATCGCATTCTCCACTCCTTGTCGCACATCGAAATCCTGCCATCCTGTAAGAACACGTGACGTCATGGGGACTACAACTGCATTGGTCAGAAGGATTACCTGGTGTGAATATGGATACAAGAGTAGCTGCGAGTCCTGCGATACAAAGAATACCATAGACAATCTGGACAAGACCCGATAGACACATCCTTCTGAAATGAGGATGATTGGGATATGAGGGGAAGGTATTCAACAGTTGTTACGATGACTCATTGTAGTAGACAACGAACTACTGGGAGTAATGTTAGATTAGTGAGGGAAAGGATTGCGCAATAGTAGTAAGTGGGAATGAGTCCTCGTTTACACTGGCAGTTGTAGTCTATGAGAGGAAATTGAAAGAGGCTTGTCAATGTCAGAGTGAATGTATGGGGGCGACGTTCCCTCAGTGATCCTAGCTAACGGGGAAATGTATTTGAACAGCGAACCCCCACACAATACGTTCGATCGTTGATAACTTCTTCTACGTTCTACACACAAGTACACGAGATCAAGAGGATTACGGTAATCGATGATTGGGAAAGAGCACCAGAGAACGACACCAGAATCAACCAGTCAGATTGGGCGATGATGGCTGTTATGAAGCGCTGTTTATCGCTTCTCAGTTATCTACTGTGTATGGTGTTAGAGTAACGTATTCCCTGGTGTGTTTGTCCGCACATGATAACTCATCATTCTCCTTTTTCTACAACATGCGTGGAAGGCTAAGGAGCTTCGAAAAATTTTGCAGTACTTATAATCAGAATGTTCTACAGTATGAACTGCTCATGTTGCGTTAACAATTACCGCTAAATAAATATCGTATCACCATACATCAACTTTAAAAATTGTTGTCTGCGCTTCAAGTTCCCTGTATCGCATGTGGTTTGCCTCATACAATTTCCCTATGAGACATGGCTGTGATTGGAGTGGAAGAGTGATTCTCGTCATTCACATGTTCTATTATGGCGATGTTTGCGTTGTCGATTGATCTCTTTTCCCCTGTTCTCTCTTCCTTTTCTCATTCACCTCCACTATGACTCAACATTCGCATGTTACCAGTACACACAGACACAAGAGAGGGAAAAGGGAAGGGAGAGTACTTATGGGAAATACGAGAGATCAAAGAATACAAAGAGACAACGAGAGAATAGAAGGAAAACAGGTCGGAGGTTGAAAGGAGGCACAACAGACTGACGGTTCCCACTTCTGTTTCACCATGAGCCAACCACCATACTACTACAATCAACAACCAGGATACGGACAGGTCTGCGTCATGTTGTATTATGCATCCTAATTGAGCTCTTACTCAGAATCTCATTTCATATAAGTAACCTGCATGAAACATATGCTAAATCACGCGTTTGGTCAGAAATACGACGAAATAGCATGCAAAACGAGAGAGACACAGTCGGTCAAAAAACTTAACGTGTGTACTTGGTATAACAGTTCGGTTGGGATGCATAATAATCTCGACATCTGTGGATAAAGTATGATTTGAAGGGCTACGGTGACCAGCATCATCACCATCACCACAGCTATCCTCCACCTCCTCAACAGGGAGGATACTACCCCCAGCAGCCTCCTCCTCAAGTCATGTGAGATATTAAAGGACTATTCACCATAGTTACGAAAAGACAAGATCATATGGTAAACGAGCACTGGAAACGGAAAAGTGGAACTGTTTTATCTAAGTTGTGGGAAATGCCGAAACAGTGTTGGAGTCGAATGTTTTCGTTGTGTTTCTTCCATGTTCCATCCCCCAATGCCAAATACTGATGTTATTCACCAAAAGACATATCAATGATGCCGTATCTCCTCGTAATGTCATCGTATTTTTCTCGCGGATATCTGTTAGTTTTTGATAAAACAGCAGAGAACCGACGTGTCTTACGAAGTGATTAAATGGATGACTCATTGGGTATCCACACTTGACTCTTTCGCAATATGGTCACTGTCTACGTCATATAGAGTGATTCACTCTCAATTCTCAGACTGCAAACGATATCTTCAATTATTCCCTCAGCTGACTCACAATGGTCGGTGTTGGGTTACTTTGGCCATAGAAAGATGATCTTTCCACTCAAGGAATGCTCAAAGACAAGGAATAAAATACGTTTCCCGTCCCACTTCTACGCCCTTTTTTGAAAGTGAAACTGGTCGGAAAAGGGAGTGACACCTGAATGATCACAAGTAATGGAGATATTCTATTAGAGAAGGGATTATCACCTTGAAGGACACAATGAACTATCCTTGTGACAGATGAAATATTCTTTCAGTTACCAACAACAACCTGCCCAGAGGGGAGGAACTGGAGGAGGAGGACTATGTGCTGCACTACTGGCTGGTGAGGACATTATTCCATTTACATGTCATAAACAGACTATGTATCAAGAATAGCCAAAGACAACGAGAATTCTCAGTCCCATATGCAGTTCATTGTACTAGTTCCTACTACCTAAAAGATCACAACCCTGGGATGATAATATAGGCTCCATTGTGTTGGGAGAGACGTTGGGATGCAAGGAGATTCTAAGGTTCACGTGCCATCGCAAATACAAACAGGCGAGAGAAAGGCAAACAACGATAGAGCATCCACGGCCTTTTTGCCATCTATTTCAACTTCCCAAGCAGCGATAAGAAGGGAACTTCGGTGGAAAAAAGTGTTTTTGCTCACTGAATAGTTTCAATTTCAGGTCTTTGCTGTGGTTGCTGCTTGGAGTCGTGTTGTGACGACTGCTGTTGCTGCTGCTGTCCCGATTGTTAGGGCGACACGAGGAACTTTCTACCGTAATCATTCTCTACTCAATCCCCAGCACAATTCCATCTACGCGGTAGTAGCTCATAACATCGTACGCAGCTAATTCAAATTCTCCCTACCCGGTGTGTTTTGTTCGCGTCTCTCTCCTTTCATTGCAATCTCTATTCATGTAACAACTGTAAATATACTCTAGGCATGTCTTTTTCTGTTCCACTTACTTCTATCAATTCCACGCCTTGTCGAGTTCCGCGAAGTACGTCGCAGTCGTCGCTGCCTGTGCAGTGAAATCTTTTTGTGAGGATGACGTTGTGATGTCGTCATTGGATAAAGAAAGACTTACAGTTACTTGTTTTGATTATTTGTCGAGTGGGAGAGCACGGTGTTTGAGGAGATTGCTTCTGAGTCGAATGAGCATGAAAGTGGCGTAGAAGGAAGATTGATAGGATGCGACCTGAAGGGAAGAAAATAGAGGAAGACAGTTACTATGACTTCTCTGTTTCTCTTACTCTTATGCACTCTCTCACTCTCAGTCTTGGATGGAATGGAAATGTGAGGCATTCTGGGATGCAACTGGAACAGAACGAGACTACATCAAAAGTGAAACAATCGGAAGAGAAATGCATAATGACGCAATTTTTAATCTGGATCTCCAAAATACGAGAGTGAACAGTTGAAAGATCGAGGGGATAAATCTCTTTGACTATTACAACTCCTATTGAATACTTTCCATTTGCCATGGTATCAGTATCATAATGCAGACGATTGATGGGATTCGTTAGGGGAGAGACATTGAGGGGAACGAATCCATTCACTATACACAATCGTCGACAATTAGACTTCTCTCACGGATTCTGACGCTTTTGCAGAATCGAAGGCACGTAATTTGAAGCGACATTTGCAAGGAATCAAGTGGTTATCTATGTTTAAAATAACATGAGTGTTCTACATAACAATTGTTCTAGCACCGGCGACTTCAGCAAATCTTAAATCCATTTCTACATAAAAAGTTTAAAATCTGACAGCCATGATAATTACTTCTTTGAGTTATATGAAAATACTTTGCTGTTGTTACCAAGTCAATGGAAGATTCCAGAAATTACGTGTCTTTCCCCAATGGTTGACGAAGGATGAAGATTTAATAGCCAAAGAACATGGCTAGTACCACATTCATTAGAAGATCGTGCATACAAATGGGAAAGATGAGAATGGTTGCCTGAAATGGACGAATATTCACTTATTTCATTTTCTCTTTCAAACCATTTTGACCGGTTCACTTTACAGATTTTTTACTGATGTGATATATTAGTCAGCCTTCAACTGATCATTCCATTGATCAGTGGGAGGGTATTCTGCTTTCGAAACATCCCCAATTCTAGTGAATTCCAGTCTATTTTCAACTGTCGAGACATGGATCACAACAAAAAGTGCACTGTTGTCTTGATTGAAACCTCCATAACATCCAACACGACACGAGCATCTGTCTACACAAATGATACATGTGAAGGGAAAGGAATACGTGTAAACATCATCCATTTCTCTACCATAACGCGCATCCGTACCATATTCATTATTTACATCTTGAAGGAGTTGTGTGGGCCACAATTTTCATACGAATCTATATTTTCACACAGAAAAATAACTACCGATTTGTTGGTCGTAGTTCTAAGCTACGCTCTATACTACGGCCTAGCGGTAGTTTTTAATGACTTCAGACGGTATTTTCAAACTACCACCAACAAATCGGTAGTATTTTCTGCCGAAATAGTTATTTTTCTGTGTGTTCGTTCAAAACCAAATTTCACAGCAATTTCATTCAAGCTTCTTAGACGGAACAAGATGGAACTATACTTTACGCGTGATGGCCTTCAATTTTGCAATCGAACCCAGAAACAATCTTTTAGTTGTCTATCTTGAACTGTTCAGTTACCTGAATGTTGTGTTTAGAAATGAATTTGGTTGAGAGAGGAACGTTGTTGATGAGTCTTTGAGTGAATACTGCACGATTGATGAGATAAAGACGGAATGAGAGCTGAAATGAGAAGGATGAGAAATAGAGTTGCACTGAGAAGCTTGACGAAGTTGTACAGGAATGGTAATGAAGTAACTTACAATGGAACAAGAAATATAAAAGAGCATGATGACAACCATAATCAGCTCAAAAGGAACGACTGCAATAAAATAGTTGTTTGTTTAATGAATCTGAGTTCCCTTACCTTTCATCACGTGACAGATTCCAATGAGAAGAGTCAATCCCATGATTGTGAACATCACCCCAAACTATAAAGTTTGAATTTATTCGAGTTAAATAATGGAGACAAATTTGATATCCTATAGTGTTAGCCGTGTCATCATATCTCGCATAGTACTTGGTGGATAAAAATCTCTCTATATTTATCACCAATAAGGAGACGAAAACGAGATATCCATGGATGTGCTGAACAATGATTGACAAATCCTGAATCTTATCCCATCGGAATATTTTATTTGATAGAACAAAGATTACATCAGCAATGTAGTTTTTGTCGTTGACAATGAGTTTGGTGTTTATGACAACGCTGCGATTGATTGCAAGAATAAGACAGCGACAGTTCATGCAGAATATACACGTCCTGAAAGGAATTTGAAGTCATTCCCCTTCTCATAATGCAATTGGTCTTTTTTTTATAAATGAGGGGAATCGAGTGATATATACGAATATAGAGGATTGAGACGACTGAATGTTTTGATACCTGAAGTTTGGATGGAACTTCCTCTGTCGGATGAGACAATAGAATACGATGAGAGATTCAATGGCTGCTATCCACAGGAAGAATAGTTCGAGGACAATGAACATCCATCCAACAACATCCATCATTCTCAATCTCATTTCATTTGTATCAAGAAGTATTCACATAAATCCAGCATCGTAATTCTCTGTCGGCATCGCAAACATTTCAGGAATTCCATTCAAAATACGTTTGAATGAAGAACAAGAGACAAGAAAAGGAAATTTACGTTTTGCATTTCATGAGAATAAACGAGGATTCCTGAAAGTCCCAAGGTTGAAATTATGTGAATCGTCGGAAAGAACTCGTTATCGATTTTTTTTACAGAGAACCACAAAGAATTTTCATAAATATTATTGCTCGTTTCCATCAAAACCAAACTATCTGTTATTCTTTGACGTGTTGTTAAAGTCTCCTCTACGTCAAAATGTCTCCCAGTTGTTCAGCTGCAGTGCCTTTCTCTACTCTCAATTCGTTTCCATTGTCTGTTCAAACATCCAATGAAAACTTCTCAACAAAACGTTTCGCTCCTCCCCCGGAAGCATCATTTCTCCTATTTGACGTCTGTGCCATTGTTTCACTTCAAGTGAGTGAACCATTGGAATTCCAAGTTGCCCGACGGTCTTTCATTCAATCCACGGTCCAGTTGATCGTTCTCAAATCTGTTCATCCAGATACGTTGATAGAACCTATTCAACAAGTTCGATCGGTCTTTTTCGTTCAAATAGTTTGATTTGCTATCCTTCTAACACTTGTCCTCCCAAATTGTAAAGTGTACCTCACTAGTTGTGGATAGTGGCCATGTTCCAGAGTGGAATGAGGTCTAGGCGCGTTTCCCATGCAGAAAGGGGTCGAAGAGAGGAGGAAGGGGACAT
The DNA here is from genome assembly GCA_014805445.1 of Diplogasteroides magnus. Lineage (NCBI taxonomy): Eukaryota > Metazoa > Nematoda > Chromadorea > Rhabditida > Diplogasteroididae > Diplogasteroides > Diplogasteroides magnus. Next base: position 8,410 of record JACMIF010002797.1, on the reverse strand, counting down.
TTCTCTGCAGAAGACTCGAAAGAGAACGGGAAAGTGGGAGATGGCAGTGAAGACTGGAGTCGTTGTACTGGCTGTTACTGTATGGATGACTATGGCTGCACCCAAACAAGGTGAGACATGATGGGAAGAGAAGAAACACGGAAGATTGAATTATCTATCACTATCTTGTCAATTTGGATTCAGGTACTTTAAATGAGCATGTGATGACATAAGTGTGTGAATGACAATAGAATAGAAACTGTGGCCTGTCGTCATAATAAACTATGTCCGATGAAGATAAGTGATGAGTTAGTTGAAAGGAAATAAACTCTCGGTCTCTCCCATGAAATAGACAGACCGTTGTCGATTGGGTGCAATGGTAAGTGGGTGAAAATAGGAGGTTTGACATATGTACCTATACACCCTTCTTATTATACATATAATTATAGTTTCCGTCTGCCAAGTGTTGTGAATAGCCGGAATCAAAGATTGACACCCGTTAACATCAGACAAAGATCACGAGAGTAAACACCTGTATACTGAGAATAGGGCAGTGTAGCCAATCATCATATTCACTTTATTACATTTTTCGAAATCAGTAGCGATTTGTAATCATGGGATTGTAACAGTTCAGGAGGACGAAATGAAAAATTACCTTTTCCATTTAATATATTTTTAAAATATAATACTGATCATTTTCAGCTTGTTCGACATGTTCAAGTCTTATGTGGATAACAGACCAAATCAAACATGGACAGCACGAAGAGGGGAAGAAGATATACGATTCAAATGGATGTGCTGTGAGTTTTGTTTGCATTTTCCTTCGTAGACCACTGAGAGACAATATACCGTAGTCTTTTGAGCCTTAGCATGGCCAATGGAAATAGTGGCTATTTCAGACAGTTGAGATCTCGTGTAAAGGCGCCGGATCTGCGCATACTGCAATTGAGGTTTGTATTCCAGATAACAAATATACAATTCGGAGTTTTCAATTGAAATCAACTCTGTAATAAAAACTGGGATTGATAATTTCTGGAGCGAAAAAAAACAATCGGATGAACAGGTGAAGATGAAAATAACAATAAATGTGCGTCTAACATTAAAGTTTATAAGATCGTTCTCGAATAAATAAGGTGCCGCAGGTGAAATGATGTCTGACAGCGAATATCATAATCATAACGAGGCTGGTGCATGCACACCTGAGAAATTGTAATGGTGTTTTGATCTCTGAATCAGTTAAATGAAAATGAATGGTTTTATAATAGCAATAAATAGAAGACATAATTGAAAGCTAAAGGATGAGTTGAATACATCGATAGTTCCATTTTCAGTTCAACGACGGCGAATTGGGTATCATTGACAGTGTGGGAGAGACTGTAGTGCAACTTGTGTGTGGAGGAACAAGCAATTGGCATATCGCATCACAGGTCAGAGGAGGAATAGAAGAATGAGTTGTTATTAGAGACCATCAATTGATTTTTCATTTTCCATAAGATTATTTATTTTCAGGGCACGAGTTCACCGGCAGTCACAAACGCCAATTGCATGGCATTTTGAATCCCAACGCTTCCTGAGAGGGATTCCTGAATCAGGGAACTAACCAGTAGATACACATATTCGAATTGAATTGTTCAGCCTCAGAGAACTGAACGACGTGTCTGTGAATAAAGACTTCGAGACCTCCAATTGACCTTTCCCTTTCAAATTCACGAAACTAATAGCTGAAAATAGTGATAGATGTGATAGGGGCCATCGCAAGTTAAATGTTATTTATGTAAATAAATAGTGAAGATTGATTATCAAGCATCGCTCGATGTCCATGAGAATTATTCACACTTACTGATATGGAACCTTTTCGTAAACAATCTATCACATAACATCTGTATGATAACCCGATGAGCAATTGCGCGTGTGCTGATGTTCATGAATGTTTTTCATTTGATCTATATGTATTTTTCGAAAACTACAGCCATTTCCTTGAAGATCCACTCCTAATTATTCAGAAAAGAAACTTTTCTAGCAATAAAATTTGGAAGAAGTAGCAATTCGTTCGAGATCTGTGATTGTAGAATTGCAATTGCCCTCGTCGTATCAGTTGCAATTCACACATTTTGGTCTCTTGTCTTGTTCTCTCCATTGAGAGAGTGGCATGGAATCCTTGAGCAGTTGTGTGTCAGTCATTCAGTCCCGTCAAGTAGTTGAGAGAGTAGAGAATGAATGGAGAAACAGAGAAAGAGAGAATTGACCATTCGATCGTTAACCCAACAGTACAATGTGTTATCCTGTCCACGAGACGACTGATAATGAAGCGTGGAATGAGAGGAGAGAATAGAGAAGAGTCATTATTAGTAACCCCTGTCGGACAATCAAACGAAGGAATTGAAGGAAAAGGACCTGAACGATGGCTGGAGGACATGTGGTTAGTATTCAAATTCAGAAGGAATCTTATGTTTAATGGCTGCTACAGATACAGACCTCTTTTACTTTAAAACTTAGTCATATTAATTGATAGAGCATAACCATGTGATGTATGTTGCGCTTCTTTGCCAGTTTTTAATGAAATTCGTTTTTTAACAAAGAAAGTTATAGATATTCATGTTCTTCTAAACAATGTTCAATATTAGGCAGCAGCCGCTGCGAATAGTGGAATTCCTCGTCCATTGACTGAACCAAGTGTCTCGTGGTTCGTGTACATTCTTGCATTCTCTGCTGTTATTGGAGGATTCCTTTTCGGGTACGAGATACAATTGTCTTAAATTAGCAACCTGAAAAAGTGATATTTCCCTTTATGAATTGCATTTGTTTTGCTAATAACCGATTCGGAAGGGGAAAGTGACTCTTTGATTTATCAATAATCATAACGATCAATTGAGATATGACACGGGAATTGTCTCATCTGCCATGTTATATGTTCCATCTAATCCTGGAATGGGAGAAATGGATTCTATGTGGAAGGAACTCATCGTTTCTGTCACTCCAGGTACAGTCATTTCTTTGTCCACTCAAAGGAGAATGACGTACGCTGTTTATCGGTGGTAAACGCAGTAGGCCTAAACATTAGCAACCATAAGAAGAAACAGATCATTCGTCGTTGATCTCACTGACGCCTGTTTTCAATGTCGTTTAGGGGATACTTTCAAGCACTTTACTTTTCAATACTGTTAATTGTGTCATAAACAAAACATTGCATGAGAAAAATGATACAAAGTTAGTCAAATTATCAAACCTAGTAGCCAGGTGTTCATTTCTCCCCCATATCTCCCTCTTTCCCTAATGTTAGCATAGCTGTAGCAATAGGGCCACGTGAAGTCTCTTCAGAACTCACGATTTGGGGATATGCCGGTTTGAACCAATTCCAATTTTATGATTATCTTTGACTATTTTGTTATCAGTGCATGCGTAGATTTAGCACAGCATAAAACAAAACAGAAACAATAGCAACCGATTTGGTCATGATAAGCGATAATGGCCTCCATGTGAATAGAAAATGCATGACAATGGAATTTCCCTTATGGCAGACAACGTAGTACATATGTCTGATTACTCCTGTGCAACAATTATTGTGGCGCTACATACTGTCTATTGATAGGAGATAAGAGAATGAATAGTGTTGTGTAATGGAATGGAATGTGATCTGTATCTCTCGTCATGAGCTCCACACCATGAGAAAAGAAGCTTTTCTATTCCTTATCAGTATTTGTGGAGTGGACAGTGGAAAGAATGCACGTGAAATAAAGTGGACACAAATCACGACTGGGGAAGTTGATAGATTGTTTCCACTGCTGAGTTTTAAATCTCCACTTTTCCTCTACTCCAACTAATCAAACATCTGCATAACATATCGGAATTTACTGATGTGTGGAGAAACGAATAGATAAGATCAGCATGTGATATGGAGATTGGCAATAACCCAGACACTCGCAGGGGCTTGAGAACAATTGCGCCATTGTGGCAATAAGAACTATTTCCACAAACAGTATCTGTAAAGAGACAACAATGAAGACCAGCGCCATCAAAATAGGGAATTTCACCCTGAATGATACCGTGTGCACTACATATAGTGATTGATGCATTTTAGGAGTTGCTGCCATTGGTTCCCTGTTGTCCGGTCCTTGTTCGGACTATTTTGGCAGGAAAAAGGTTTCTTACTGTAGTTCCCGATCGATCGATAAGTGTCTCCATTCAGATGATCATTTTGTCTTCAATAGTCTTCATCGTAGGAGCAGCATTGTGTGCGGGTGCTCCAGAGAGATATACACTCTTGGGTGGAAGGGTCCTACTTGGATTGGCCATTGGTGAGTGTATACAATGCAGATGAGGACTACAAAACCTAATTCATCTATTTTGTATAATAACGACAGCCAAAGGTCCTTCATATGGCGAAAGACATGAACGCCATGGAAATTGCCCCAAAATGGTGAAATGGACACACGCACCATTATTCTCGTCGTTTTCGTTATGCAAGTCTCCATTTCACTATTATGCTGCAAATGCCCAAGGCGCTCCTTTCTCCCACTTTATACCAACTCAACAGAGTCATGTGAGCCAAAGTTCTGCGCCAACGCTAGTGAAACATATAGAAAAGTAGATATAAATGTTTTTGAAATGAATAAATTCTGAGTTACATCATTGCAGGATTTGCATCGATGATAGTTCCAGTGTATGTGAGTGAGGCCTCACCATCTCATATCAGGTATGATACAAATGGAATGGAATGATATCACCCCTTCAGAGGTCGACTCCTCACTGGATTCCAACTTCTCATTACAATTGGACTCATGTTGGCCAATGCAATTGCAGGAGGGTTCTCATATGTAGATCCAATCAATGTTGGATGGAGGTAACAACTACATATCCATCTCAACAACCATCTTCGAGGCTTATACATAATTTGAATTTTTTTCACAAATGCTGCATCGATGCATTTGATGGGCTGCTGACTAAAGAGACGAATAAGATCCCCACGTGGAATCATTTTCAGGTTGATGTTTGGATTCGCTGCTATTCCTGCCATTATCCAACTCATTTCCTTCTTCTTCCTTCCTGAAAGTCCTCGATGGCTCTTCGAACACGGAAGAGAAGAAGAAGCCAGGAAGGTACTGTGGATACTGAAAAGTTACTGTAAGCCACTGAAATACAGGTAGTCCATCGAATCTACGCGGGAAACGAAGAATGGACTGAGTATGAACTGTCTGAGATTCAGTTTGGATGTGAAGAAGAGAGGAAAGCGAAGGAAGAACACACAGGTTTGTAGTGCAAGAAGAACAAGAAAGTGTGGAAGTGACTTGCAGGTCCCGTGTACCTCAGAATTCTGACTACTCCCCATGTGAGAAAGGCCGTGATAATTGGATGTCTCCTTCAGGCATTCCAACAACTATCGGGAATCAATACAATCATGTATGTACACATTCAATGTACAATTGATGATCAGTAATGAGTATATCGAAAGTTCATCTCGGCTTGGCATTTCATGATGAGACAGGGACCATCTGCAGGTACTACACAGGCACAATCATTCGTTCGGCTGGAATCAAAGATCAGCACGAGACAATTTGGATTTCTGTTGGAACTTCAAGTTTCATTTTTTGCGTATATTTTCAAATTCGTATATATAGCCATCAATTTCCTCTGCACATTCATTCCTATGGCACTGGTCGAGCGAGTCGGCAGAAGAATTCTCCTTCTCTGCAGTATTATCGGTATCTTTGTAACCCAGCTACAGTATCCAAGTAATCCCTTTCAGGAGTCATCATTTCAATTTGCCTCATGGGTGTTGCATTCATATTGATCAATAATGTAAGTATTTGTGTTGATTCGACTGAAGTGACAATCTGTTCAGGACTCGGTGAGAAACTACAAACATTACGACCATTACAACATCACTGGGGCTGGGGCATGTCAGAAGTTCACTGACTGCGATTTCTGTACAACTAATGATGACTGTGGATTCTGTCAGAGCAAGACTGGTTATTGATATCCCCGAAGAAAGGATAATGAAAGTATTTGAGACAAGACACTCGGATTCTGCCTTCCATTCGGTAGTATGCCTCATGACACATATTCCGGAACAGGACCATGTTCAAATAACACTACGGAATATGAATGGCAGGTATGTAATCATTTCTAATTTGGATACTTGAAGCACAATTTGCAGGACACTTATTGTCGTACAAAATGGACCATTGCTCCGATAATCATAATGGTCCTTTATCTAGCCACATTCTCATCAGGTATTCACATACTTCTTACGCCTTCTGTATTTGTTCCTGTCAGGATACGCTCCACTTCCTTGGGTACTTAATGGGGAGTTTTATCCACTTTGGGCAAGATCAACGTGTGCTTCCCTATCCACTGCATTCAACTGGATCTTCAATCTCATCATATCTCTGACCTTCCTGTCGCTCTCTCAAGCTGCAACCAAATACGGTATGCCAAAAGCTAGCTATAACAATAATTTCCAATGCTGCAGGAACATTCTTTATCTACGCTGGATTTTCATTGATTGCCCTCGTATTTGTTTTCTTCTTCGTTCCAGAAACGAAGGGGAAGAGTATTGAAGAGGTGAGGTTACTGTATCCGGTCAAGCTACTATTACTGTCATCTAGATTGAATTCTTATTCATGAGCGCTGATCAACGAGCAAAAACCCAGAGGGCTTTGTCTGAAGTGATAGCATCTAGAAGAAATACCACAAAGGTCGACTATCCAAAGTATCACGAGGTTTCGGAATCTTCTATATCCGGAATATATAGTCTGTTCAGGATTCAAATGACGAAGTGATCTATTCTCCGCCCACAGTCAATTCTCCCACTACAGACATCAGAAGAAACTCTGCAGAATCGTTCGATTCTTGGATGTAATGCAATCTCGTGTATTATATTTCCGCTAAATTATTGTTCATTAGTTTTCACCTTGTCAATCGTATGCAATTTATCTATAGTCCTATGAAATGATTACTGTATTCTCTGTAAATAACAACGAAAATGACTCATGTGAGTCTATACAACAACGTGTTGAACTAGAATTAAGCAACAAGAGACTGACTACTCAATGGGGGAAGACATTCATCGATCACGGAAGTAAGCGTCTGCCACAGTGTCCTCTAGGAGAATCTGCAATCTTATACTCATGCCGCTCCCAGATAACTTTAATGAGTACAAGAATCAGCAATTTACTTGTAAAAATTAAGATCGAATTTCGAATTCAATTTATCTGTTGTGTGAAAAGTAAACCTTTGGTCGTTCCCTCAGGAGTTTTCCTTTGTCGTCGACTCTGGGAGAATTGATGCCGTGTCTCACGTGATACGGCTCATATGGGTCATTCTGAAGAAGACATATTCTGTTTCAGAAAAGGGCAGGTATTTATTTTTTGTCATGTAGGGACATAATGTTCAAACATATGTTGTTATGATAACCTCAGTGTAAAATATATGACATCTCTGACCTCGTAGTATCGTGGCTTCAACCAGTACGGTGACATCATCTTGTCCAGCATCCAGGACTGCTCCTAAAGCAAATAAACTAATAAATAAGAACTTTTAAAAAAGAAATCGTTTACAACTTTGTTAAAAAGTACTAGAAACAAAGGCTCACTTTCGTGCATGTCTCGTAGTAGAGACTAGTCGTCTGAAATCGCTCGTCCTTCGCGTATCTCTGCTTGCTCTTGCCAGGATGTGCATGGATCCACATTCCACTGTTCAGACGTTTGAATCTATAAATATATTCCACCAAAGGTGAATAAAAATTTTCTTAAACATAAACTATGCTTTCAAACTTGAAACAATATGGAAAGACATTTAAACTAACCTATCCAAAACGTCCTGTGCAGGTCGTTTTCTGCCATCTTTGGGAGAGAATCTGATGTGGTACTCCCAATCAGGAATGCGTGCAATGCCACGAGAAGCAATCATCGTCGACGACGATGAAGAGAGAATGAGCGAAACCCCAGACGAGCCAGCAGCTCGTCCGAGACTCAACATGGCTGAATCTAAAGAAATAGATCAAAATAAGAAGATAATCGCCGTACAATTGCACTAAATAACCAAAAACGATGAGAATGAAAAAATTTCTACGGAAAATGATAACCGTAACCATCAACCGCGAAAAGGGACACCCGGATAACTACGGTAGTTTCCAACGGGACACAGCGGTTCAAAAGTTACCCCCCTGCCCGCCACACTGTCGTTTGGTCAAAATCGCAAGTAACTCTTTTAAAAGTGTTGGTAAAGTCGATGTTAGATATTCTAAAAATAGGAAATAATCTTCTAAATATTCTACCATTTTTAGAGCTAATGTACGCAATTCATCAAACAGTTATGGGCAAAAAACCGAAACTTCTCGAAATCCACTACCTTCATGGTGTGGCGCCAGTGTGTTTGACTGGTATTCTCGCGTCCGTGGTTCGGATCCCGCCTACACCAAATGTTTTTGCAC
>JACMIF010002796.1:0-16591 GCA_014805445.1 Diplogasteroides magnus | reverse complement strand
CACCTTAATTTCGGTATTTTTTCCATATCTTCTTATAGGAAGGGCCACCGGATTAGCTAAAGGTAGTTTTATTGTTCACTCGTCCAGGGCTCTCGAACAATACATAGTAGGATCAAAAACCTCGAGGTAAGTTCGCGACCTTCCCTTGAAAGCAATAGGGAGAAATTCAGTCGTTTAACACAATGACCCTCATGTTACCTTTAACGGCGAGAACTATACACAATATCAGATCGATCAGTGTCGAGAAAACTATGTGTACCGTTGTCCACTTTTTCATCGAAGAAACTTTCATTTCCTGGGAAGATAGAATTTGTTTTCAATAGTAGTTATTTTAAAAAGAACATACATGTGTCTCTGTCAACTTTATACGAAAGGCATCGCTATCTCGTTCTTCTAAAAATGTTCCCATATTTAAAGTTATTTAAAGTTTTGGCAAACAAAATAATGTTTCATAAACAACTAAAAAGTGATTGGTATTGGATAGGCTCACCCAACTTACGGCACTTCTGCATCACTCTGTCGTATCTGTGGAAGGTCACCGTGACAGAAGAATGCACAAGCACTCCAAACGCCGCAATAACGGCACAAATGCCCATAAATATCCGATTTCCAACTAAAATCTGTTGAAATTGATCGCTCCAAGAACATTATAAACCAGTAATATTTCGCTAACCAAAGTTGCAGACGTAGTCCCTGTCATTACAATCCCATTCGTAGAAGTACCATAGGTTTTCGTAATCAGCCTAAAGCAAACATTTCTTTTTGCCATATAACATTTGCTGAACTTATTTAATACTAGCAATATACAAAAAATAATTATACCGCGAGCACGATGAACCAAGCGCATCCTACTGCCATTATCAGCGTGAGGATACTCTGGAAAAGTTCCGTTCAGTGAAGCCTTGAATTTTTAACCTTAAAGTACCCCTGCACACAAAAATTTCCCCCCTTTTTATCTCATTTTCCGAATTTTGATTGCGCTAATATCATGTTATCGAAAGTAAAAATGTCCAAAAGTCTTTCCCTGGCCTCTAGCGAGCGATCAAAGGTACAACCCTGAAGTGCTTGCACATGCAATTCAAACGCGGTTTCTCAATATACTGTGGATTTGGACAGTATCGATCGCGGCTCCGCCCCTCCCTCTGTCCCTTTCGGTACCAGGCTCGTGTGCGATGATCGGGGGAGGTAAGAGGCGGTCGCAGCCGCTCTCTCAGCGGTTTAATTACCCCAAGTTTGGGGTAAACATTCGATTTGCGCACGCATTTGAATGTTTCCCTTGTGAGCAGGGTAACATTAATTTCTAGGACAATAAGGTGTGTTTCAAGGTACACTCTAGGGGTTCTAAATGGGTAAAACCGACCGCTCTGTAAACCGGCATGAAATATGAGGCCATTTTACCGTGCATTTGCATTACCGAGTCGGTTTACCGACCGACGAGACTCGTCGAATCGTTTTATCGAGTGGTCGGTCGGTAAATTGAGTTTTTCGAGAAAGAGCGGAGAAAAATGATAGATCCACGTGGTAAGCAGACGGGCTAGAGACGGGCCACGTCACGCCACGCTGGCACAAAGGACAATGAGCAATGAAGGAGGGAGAGTCGACATCGAAATGTATGTTTCAGCGATAATACCTATTCATTGTTACTTCATTTTACAGTAATTTATTTGAAATAATTGCCCCACAGATAAGTTTCGGCCATATCGTTTATGTTTGGACTACACTACTACACACTACACTACACTGTACTACACTCCGGGCCGCCGAGTATTGCAAATTGATTGCGATAGAAATCGGCGCCCCGGACTGTACCTTTCAAAATTGTTCGAGTGCTGCATTTTGGGCGCAAAAATATTTTGAAGTGGACGGTGCTCACTATGGGTTCTAAAACGGCAATAAAGTGCATTTCTCATTCGTCTATTGCACTCGGAGATTCCCTCGCTCCGCCGCGAAGATTAGACAAATGAGAAATGCACTTTATTACCGTTTTAGACTCCCCAGTAGTGTGGGGGAAGGGAGTACGTTATTGACAGCCGTTCATTTCTAGTCGTCTAAGTTCACTCAGAGCGGTCGTCTCTCTCTTCGCAGAGACGACAGCTCTGAGTGAGATCAGTCGAATAGAAATGAACGGCTGTCAATAACGTACTCCCTACCACCCGCACTACTCCCCAGCACTCACATATATCACAATGCAGAATGTCATCCTCGCGTCCTTCTTCCACATTCCTCTGCACAATATTAGAATAGGTATGTGAACGATCACAGAAAGAGCAATTAGACACCAAAATCCGTAATACCTATCTGAAAAATCATAAGCCCATCATATGTATTATTCATGTACACGGGACTGATATAAGAGGAGTATTTCTAATTTTAGAGAAAATCTGACGGCCCGACTTTAGACAAAAATAGCGTGCGGTAGTGAGAGCGCGCAGAGAAAATGAGCGCAGAGAAAAAGAGAACAAGAAAAGAGAAAAAGATTCTTAGGCGCACGAACGCCTTTTTTGTCTGCGCCTTCTATCTCCTGCACTCTATTTTTTGTCCAATGTGGGGCCGTCAGATTTTCTGTAAAATTAGAAATACCCCTCTTATATAGCTGTACCTGAAGCGGTTAAGGCGACGCTTAATAGAGCTTCCGTAAGAGAGCAGACGAATATTTGAACAGTTGTGCGCGTCCTTAGTGCGACAAGATTTTGCACCTAAAAGTTATATTTAGCTAAAGAACCTATTTGAAAAGGGAGTATTTTCGATAAAGGGATTCAGTTATCGCTAACATATACATACACTACACGATCGTCTATAGAAAGATGTGTCAAATGCGAGAACAAGTTTCGTATTCCTTTCACATGACAAATATGCACCATGGGTTCAAATCCGGTAAATGTCTCGTCATTCTTCTCCGCCGCACTGTTGTCTGAAAGGGAATGAGAGAACTGCGCGACGGAAAAAAATGACGACAGATTTACCGATTTCGAACCCCTAATATTATATGTACGAACCGGATCATGATACGGCTCCGCACTGCATATTATTCGGGAGCATTGCATCTCCTATCAATCGCGATCGGTAATAATCGATTTGTGCCAAGTGTTGGTGTTCTTATTGAGCGAGAAGAATGGAAATTGTATTTTCGGCTTGCTGTCTCTTAATGGTGAATACCAAATACCACACAATAAAAACAAGAAAATTTGACTGTAACATTAGTACAACTGGTTTATTGCCATAATAATTTAATCTGAACTTATGGCGAAATCTCATTGGAATGCTATTATTCATCCTATTTGAACTGTTCTTCCTAGAAGGCTCATTCTTGTCGTTACAAGGTATGTTACAACAGCGAGATAAATAGACTAGAGCAACAGTTCAGTTAGGATGCGCAATATTTTCGTAAGCGGCGGTAAAGTGCATTTCTCATTCGTCTAACCCACTGCACAAGAACTCCATACGCCGCAATAACGGCACAAATGCCCATAAATATCCGATTTCCAACTAAAATATGTTGTTTATTGGGTGTAGAGATAACAGTTCCGCGGAAGATAGGTGAATGGGAAATGCACTTTACTAGTGAATTAGAAACCCTATTCAACACACACGGCTAAGTGCGACAATGATGACAACTTCTCAAAGGCGAAAAAGATTGTGAAGATGCGGCTTGCGCGCCAGACAGCCGATTGATTTTTATTGATAAGAGAAGGAGCGCGAAATGTGACTGACCATCCGAGCGTACCTTGCATCTAATCTTCGGCAAAGGCGGAGTGAAGTAAGGTTTGCCTGTTTGAGCACGAAATGAGGTAAGTTTCACTGATCGGTATATATTCACAGTTATTTCGTTTCGTGAAACATAACCGTTCTCGTACTAAAACTGACTCTCCTAGAATGAACAACAAACACAACGCTTTGTTTACGTTGTGCCCCTGCTTTTGGTCCACTATTAGAATGCAAATAGGTAGTGAAATATATTTCGGGATTTATATGCGACGGAAATCCTGAGAACGGCCAAGATTCTATATTTCCCTGAATTGTTTTATATCGTCTTTTTTCGGTTCCTAGCTCATTATGATTAGTCCATTCTAGCGCTTGTTCTAGTTATGTATCGCATAATGCATAAATCGAAATCGCATAATGCATAAATTGGTTCATATATTTTTCGTGAATGGTTGTTTGGTTGGGATTAGGGGAACATGTGGACCAAGACAAAATATATTATCAAATACACAAATGCAATTCCTCAACTTAATTTAATTTAATTTAATTTATTACATCATATAGATAGATGTGACGACATGTTGAACATCGAAGATACTTCTCATTCTTTATTATCCTTTGGATAAAAGTTTACATTTTCTCCTTCTGAAACTACATACTGTCGTACTCGTGGCATCGCTCCTGAACATAGTCATGCATCTTAGTCTGCGTATCGATTGATCCTCGTCTTAGGTCATAGTAACAGAAGAGAAAGCAGAGTATTAGAGACATAAATAAACCTGTGAGAGAGATGCGTGACATGAGGAGACATATTTGTCTTTCTTACATACGTTCATTTTCTTTTTTCTAACCGTTAAAGAGCTGTTCTTTCAGGGATGAGTCAATCTACTGTCTTGATTAATTTACCAGTGGAGATATTAGAGAGAATCTTCCTCGAACTAGATCAAGAGTCTGTCAAGGCTCTAAAAAAGACATGTGTTCGACTAGCGAAGCTCCCATTTCGTCTTGACCAAATCGGTATACGAATGAACTATCCTTTCGATCTCAAAGCTGAACTAACTTTCCGTCTCGATGTCAGAGGGCAGTTTGTATATCTAGAATTTGAACGTGGACTGTGCGTTACGAATAGTCTTTTCAAGCGTCATCCTTGGCTAATGAATCAATCAGTCGACGATTGTATCAATTTCTACACTAGGACCATGAAGAGCAGCATGGTGGAATTCTGGGGAGAGCCTAAATGAATCGATCCAACGATAGTTAACAGGATCTTAGCCTGTGCTACTTATCTTCGACTATATAACAGAGGTTGCGCAATGAAATGTCATTTGCATCTATTCAACATTAAGCTTTCAGACGGCGATTCTTCCGAGTTCCATATATTGACCGACCAACACCTCTACGAATATGCCACCAGAAAAAGAGCATTATCGATTGAAGTGCATTCTTCAACTTCCCAAATATCGCCTAAAGGTTGTCGCGACGCTATACAGGTACGATCGTGTGCATTTGATGTGCGCTGTAAATCTTCAATTTATATCGTGCGTCGAAATTAGGGATCGCATTATGGAACATTATTGACAGCCGTAAATTTCTAGTTGTCTAATTTCACTCGTAACGGTCGTCTCTCACTTCGCAGAGACGACCGCTAGGAATGAAATTCATCGACTAAATGAACGGCTGTCATTAACGTTCCATAATGCGATCCCTAAGCGAAACTCTTTTAACGGCTAAATAAGAGAAAAGAGACACTTCAGGAGTTGCTTACTTCTTCTTCGGATAATAAGAGGATCAGTTTTCGTGTTGCTGCAAATTTCGACTTCACTGTGCTGGAAGAGAGAAGAGCTGACGAAAACATAAGCAGATCTAACAGTTCCGTGCGTTACGTACACCAGAATAGTAACGTCATTGCGCATTTTACGCCATCGAATGCTGATTTCATTAATTTTCTAATTGTCTCGTATTCCGAACTGCCTGCCAAGAAGGTAGGAAAACTAAAAATGATTCTAGTTAATATTCTCGCATTGTTCAAATGCTGTTGCACGTGATGGATATAAAATTACTACTCAAAAAGGATGTCATTTTAGAAAAATGCTAATAAAATTTACAATTGAGTTAAAGGTGATACCAGAGAGAATGAACGTGCATAAAATTACCGTTTTAGAAACTCTAAATCGTGCGTGTTATAAATCAAAAAAGTATCGCGAATCCAATTGGAAGACTGTACAAAATCGTTCCGTACCATATAAACCATCATAAAAAAACTAAAATGCCGAGAGGTACCATGTGCTTTCCTCTCTCTCTCTCTCTCTCGTGCGATAGAATGTTTATCGCGTGCTCTTGGAGATAATTGAGTCCTGATGGTATGCCGTAGGTGGATGCCACCCTGGTCTCTCATTTTTGCGTGCTATTTCGTCGTTGTGGAATATCTATCAACTGGGATATATATTGACTAGAGCAACAGTTCAGTTAGGATGCATAATATCTGTATTTTTACCATTTGGATTCTCTTGTTGACAGACATATATTCAATCAAATATGTTTCACGTGGTCTTTAACCTTTCGAACATATTCCTTTTCTTACCGTCAGGCCCGGTGAGGGAATGTTCAATTTTTGGCGCTGATTGTTCACAATCAGCAAAATAACTGAGTAATGGGAGTTCTAAAGCCGCAAATTTTTCCTCAGTCTTCTCCTCTGCGCCGTTGTCTATAAGGAGGTGATTATCGCGCTCCGAAAAATAATTATGGCAAATTCATCGATTTATAACTTCTAAATCTCCGTCGTAGTTTGGTTGCATCTTACAAGATGAAGCTGCGGAAGGAAAAATAGTGGCCGAGCTTGGGGTCGTAAATTGATAAATTGCTTCTCCACTGCGCTATTGTCTATCGGGATGTGAGACAATCGCGCTCCGAAGAAGAAGGACGCCAAATTAATCCATTTAGGACCTCTACCGAACAATATGTATGTTTTACCTGCCGTCCAGCTTTCTTTCTGGCGCTTTAACATTATGAAGGGCAAAGCCTGATGGTCTTTTATGCTATGTTTCCTGCGGAAAAGCAACCTTTGATATCCATTTAACCTGTTACATTTCATAAAAAATTTGCTGTTTCTAGACGACTGTTTGGTTATGTTTCAAATACATCATTTCATGGAATGTGGTTTATAACATCAATGCTGTGAGGTTACACAAGTCAAAAAATAATGCAATAAACAGTGGATTGTTCAGAGATGAGCCATCGATCGACTGACTTCACAGCTATTCTGAAAGAAACCGAGAAGTTGATGAGAGAGGAGATGTGAGTTGTCAGTTCTGATTTTTTGTGTTATTCTTTATTGTGCCTACGCCGTTCAAGGACCATTGTATTCTCTGCTCCAAGAGAACTAATATATAGTTGTTGAAACATCCTTTCAAATGTTCTTTTTAGTAAAATTCTGCATTACAGAATATGGCAATGGAAAAATGATCTAATGATCTCCTTCACTGTTTCACCGGGTTAAAAACATGATAGCATGGGACTTTTGCTCCATAATAGTGAAATTGGCCCGTATGTCGTTATAAATACGACAACTATGGTGCAAAAGTCCAAATCACTATTACGGCGTAAAAATCCATTTAGCCCTGGACCTTCACTCTTTCTTCTTCCCAGGTCGATTCCATCCGAATTCGAGGATCTTTTCATGCAAGGAGGAAACACGGGAAAGTTTGCGGCCATTCCACTGGACCTCTGTAGTGGGCACATTGCGCGGGGCCCATACAGAGTTTACTTTCCGTGGGTAACTGAAAAATGTGACAAGAAATCAATTTAGTGCATGTTGGCAATTTTGGGGTTTTTGGTGGATTACGGTAGGATACGGTGGTCGGGATTACGATTTTTGGATCGTTGACTGTATCGTTCCACAGCGTTTCACAATGTATGTGCTGTTGACAGGAATAGCTGACTGAACAAAGATTTCAGAAAAAAATACTTCTTTTCCAAAAACCTGTTTTGTTATGTTTCAAATACATTTGTCATATGATCGTGTTCATCAATTTGCGTGGTACAGCATAGAGTCTCACAAAAACAATTCTAAAAAATATATTAGTCAGATATGAGCCACCGATCGGCGGACTTCACAGCGATTCTGAAAGAAACCGAAAAAGTTGACGAGAGCGGAGATGTGAGTTGTCAATTATACGTTGTTGTTTCTTACATTAAACCCGCACCTACATTGTAATCTCATCTCCAAGCGAACTAATATAAGGTTGGTGAAACATACTCCTCTCTGCTGTTCTAATTAGTAAATTCATTAGTACTGTTTAAAGCCAGATAAATCCATCTGATTGTCTCCTTCACTGTTTCTCCGTTTAATAGACAAGAGCGCCATGGACTTTTGCGCCATAATAGTGAAATGGACATACGCGCCGGGATAATGAAGACAAAGATGGCGCAAATATCCAAATCACTATTACCATTGTAACCTTTGTAAAGCACCTGCATTGTAATCTCAGCTTCACCCGAATTAATATGGAGTTGGTGAAGCATACTTCATGCTGCTGCTTTAATCATGAATCTCCTGTCATTCAGTGTTGATATTGAAAACCAGATGAAGTGATCTCATGATCTCCTTCACAATTCCTCCGGTTGAAAGAAAGAAACGCCATTGACATGTGTGCAATAATCGTGAAATGGACACATGAGCCGTGATATTATTGGGTTAAAATGTTCCGAAGGCGTGCCATGCCGCCCAGGAACAGCCTCAAAATAGGCTACAGTCCGAAAAACAGATTGATAGAACCTCTTCGGTGGTTCACTTTCGAGGAATGGTACCTTATATAAGAGCCCAAAGCTGCGCACTGGTGCCGGTTTTAAAGGGACGAGGGAGAGGCGAAATCGGATAGTAAGAGTGCGCTCCCTCCCCTTCGGTACCTGGTCTCTCTCCCTCCCCTCCAATGCATGAAAATAAGTTTCACGCGCTTGATAAATGTTCTGCTATCCTACACAAGTAGCATTTGAGAGGTATCGGATCCATCTTTCTTGCCCCGCTTACCCAATAATAATGAAGACAAAGTTTACGCAAATATACATGGCTCTTTTCCTTCACTGTTTCTCCTTTCCAGGTCGATTCCACCCGAATTCGAGGTTCTTCTTATACAAGAAGGAGGCACGGGACAGTTCGCGGCCATCCCTCTCATCCTCTGTAGTAAGCACAGTTATTGTCGGTATTCAATAGGAATTCAAAATCAATACCTAGCTAGAATACTCACAAAGAATACCCGACTATTCACAGACAATCTTTCGCAGTACTCATTGACTGACCATTGGCCTTGGCTAAATGAATCCCAAAGTTCATTCCGCCTCTCTGCGCTCTCTATCGAGCCCTCGTCTCTTTCGCATAAGATGACCGCGCGCTAGAGAGCACCTACGAATGAAATGCACATTATGGTTCTCTCTGCCAACACTGCTGACCATAGATTTCAGAAAAAAAAGATATTTCCTAGAAGATTCTTTTATTAAGTTTCAAATGCATCATTTCATGGAAACTGGTATATAACATCAATGGTGAGACATTAACCATGTCAAGATAATGCAATAAATATTGAATTGTTCCGAGATGATCCATCGATCGGTTGACTTCACCGTCATTCAGAAAGAGACCAAAAATCTGATGAGAGAAGAATTGTGAGTTCTGTTCAATTATGACTTGTTTTTCACAATCAATTCTTGTCCCATTGTAATCTCTATTCCAATCGAACTAATATAAAGTAGGTGAAACGTACAAATTGAGAGTCCACTTCGAATTTATTTCTTCTTTCTACTTTTCTCAATTAGTATAAGACTCGTGTGATTCAGTAGTGTTGTTTAAGACAAGATAAAAGATCTCATGATCTCCTTCACTGTTTCACCGGGTGATCAACAAAAGCGCAATGGACGTTTGCGCCATAATAGACGTGATCACGCATGATAATTACGATATGAGCATGAGAACAGTTAAAAAACACTACTGAATGATAAGAGATTTATGAATGGAACAGCAACAAGGAGTATCACGGTGATTCAGTTAACTGGATAGCAAAATCGCACCACGTGCACCAAACACACCACGGTTTTCGAGCAGTGAGCTCTTAGCCGAGCATAGCTTCCGCAGGGTGAGAAGAGATCCGAAGTAGGAAGTTATGCACAACTAGTTACGCACACGTGCCATGGTAAGAGAGGGTAGGGAGAGGGGATGAGGAGTCCTCATCGAGCACTAAGCACTCCTCCCGAGTTCAGTTCCCGACCATTTTTGGCAACGTGCATTTCCAATGCCGCTAGCTACGGTGCGCCGAGTGCAGCTTTTGTATTACTCGGAACCAAGCCAACTTGAATTTCCGTGGTATGTTTCATCAACTCTATTTATATTAGTTCGGTTGGAGCTGAGATTGCAATACAGGTGAAGCTTTCACGATGTATGAAATAACAAATCATAATTGACAACTCACATCTCCTCTCTCATCAGTTTTTCGTTTCTTTCGGAATCGATGTGGTCAGCCGATCGATGGCTCATTTCTCAACAATCTACGGTTTATTGCTTTACTTTTGATTCACAGGGAGTCCCTTTGCAGAATTGATACTGTGAACAAGATTCGATGAAATATTGTACTTGAAACATAACCAAGCAGTCTACAAAACTTGAGCGTATTCTGAAAACTTCGTTCACTCAAAGATTACTGCGAAAGAAAGTCTTTCTGTGAATAATTTGTAGTGTTGTAAATGCTTCACTATTTACTTCTGAATGGTCTCATTGCACGGATATCTGTCGGAAGAGATGAAGGAGGTACAAATACTGCTCTAGATTTGACCTTTACAGTTATAGAATAATGGTTATTTGCGCAAATTATCATGCGTGACCACGTCTATTATGGCGCAAACGTCCATTGCGCTTTTGTAATTCACCCGTAGGAACAGTGAACGAGATCATGAGATCGTTTTATCTAGTCTAAACGATCGCTACGTAATGATACGAGTTTTACTAATTATGACGGCAGAAAGAATATGTTTCAACAAGTTTATATTAGTTCGGTTGGAGCATAGATTACAATACGGGTGTGGAGGTAGTCTGAAACAACAAATCATAATTGACAACCCATATCTCCTCTCTCATCAACTTCTCGTTTTCAGAATCTCTGTAAAGTCCGCCGATCGATGACTCATCGCTGAACAATTCACTGTTTTTAGCATTATTTTTGTGATTTCGTGAGCTTGACGCCATTGATGCTATAAAGCAGATTCTATGATATAAATCATTTGAAACGTAACGAAACAATCGCCTGGAAGTGCTATTTTTTATGAAACCTTTGTTCAGTCTACCGTACTGCGAAAAAAGTCTTTTATTGGGTTGGAGTGTTGCGAATGCCTCTTTGTGCACTTTTGCATCGTCACAATCCAAAGACAATATCTTTATGAGACAAGGCACACAAACATGTCAGACAAGGCGGCCAAGAAACCGGAGAAGTTCATGGATGCTGAGAATACAGTATTGTGATTGTTGTTAGAGGGAAGATGAGAACGTCTCTTCATCAGTTATTGAGCACTTTTAGGACAATTTAGTGACAAATGAAACATAATGAGCTTCGGTTAGAGCGTCAATGAGATCTTTTTCAGGTCTTTCCTCTGAAGAAATCATACGTGACAATTTTCGAATACGGCGAGTTTCGAGACGTACGCAAACGTTCCTCTTGAAGCCGATATCTCCTCCAATTTCCTGTTGCGTTCGCTTGACTTCAAGAATGTGAGGACATCCAGCATTTAGTGACCAATTCCGAAATTTGACGTTTGACGACTGTTTATTTATGTTTCGGATGGATCATTTCATTGAGCATTGATCATAATATCAATGTGGTTCTAATGGTTCATTCACAAAATAATAAAATAGAAGCTAATGATGTGACATCGATCGGCGGACTTCACATCGATTCTGAAAGAAACTGAAAAGTTGATGAGAGAGGAGTTGTGAGTTTTCAATTATCTTATGTTATGCGGATCTGACTCGCGACCATTGTAATCCTATTTTCCAGTGATTTAGTGGTGTTGGTATGGACATTTATTGTTCATTTAGCATAGTTCTTCTGGACTTTTTTTTAGTATAAGACCAGATAAAACGGTCTCAAGATCTCTTTTACTAGTTATCCGGATGAAAGACATAACGGCCATAGACATTTGGGCCTTGGTAAATGGAACCAGTGTGCCGTAATAATGACGACAACGATGGCGCAACGTCTAAATCACATTACGAAGCAACTGTCCATGGCACTCATTTCCTTCACTGTTTCTCCTTTCCAGGTCGATTCCATCCGAATTTGAGGTTCTTTTCATGCAAGGAGGAGGCACGGGAAAGTTCTCGGCCATCCCACTCAACACTTGTTGTAAGCACTGTTATTGTCGATATTCAGTAGGCATTCAAAGTTAATACTTAGCATCAGGGTTAGTAGCATTTGCTATTCCTCTAATCTCTATTGAGAGGTCTATTGAGTCATGAGAAAGAGCACGAGAGCAGATGAATTTAGACGAAAAAAACTATTGATTTCGATAGCCTGGGAATCAACATTTATGCCCATAAATGCATCGCCGCCGCTCAGTGCAGTAAATATATCATACAAAATATGTTTCATTCACATGATAAGATTATACAAGGGTTGATGTCTTTCATCAGTCTGTGCTGCACAGTTTTTTTAAACAAAGTTACACAGTATCTATTGACTCGCTATTAACTTGTTCGAAATGCATCTAAAATATGTTTCATTCACATAATAAATGGTACACAATCTGCTTTCTTTGATTGGATTGGTATTTTTTTGGTAAAAAAAGAAAAAAAACGTAATTGTAAATTCCAGAAGACAATAAGTCTGCCGACTAAATATGCAGTCACTGGCACGTGGTCAGACAAGGCGGCCAGAGAGGCGGAGAAGTTGAATGAGGCCAAGAAGGGATTAGAGCATAATGGTCGATGTTATGTCAAACATTAACAGAAAAGTAACTTGAAATGAAACTACACTCTACTGATTGACCCCTTTTTCGAAATATTAAGAGACAAATGATTCATTCGTGTTAGCAAGGAGGGAGGAGAGGGGTCCTCGGCTACGACGCAGATTAAGTAGAGAAGGGATTAGAAAGTAAGGGTTCTAAAATGGTGATAAAGTGCAATTCTCATTCGTCTAACCTAATGTTTATATTGAAATGACACTTTTTGACCAATTTCGAAATATTTCGTTGATAATGAAGTATGGTGCGCTTTCGATAGAGTTTCAATAGAGCTTTTTTCAGGATTTCCGCAGAAGAAACCTTACTTGACAATTCCCGAATACGATGCTTAGGAGAGGAACAAGGTGAGAAGTTGAATTCCAGACTGTGGACAGATTTTTACTATTTGTTTTAATGGGCATACACCGTTACCAGACCAACCATCATTTGTTACCACAAACGAGATGTATAAACATAGCTTGAAACATAAAAGCGCGACGATTTTCGAAACATTCTAATGTTTAATATTCACAATTTAGCAGATATGCTCATCATGAAACTTAGCTACATACTTTTTGGCTGAATAATTCGAGTGAGTGATAGCTGTCAACGAATATTTGCTTGGTAAATCTACAAATTTTCCATGTGATGCAATTATTAGGTGGAAGGAAAGTGATGTCCGAATTTTTTCCACGTGCTGTAAAGCTGCGAAGACTGATTTCAAGTATTTACCTGTCACCTATACCATAGTGGACTAATAGTCTGCCCCTACTTATTATTGTGGAAAACGGAAGTGACATAGCTGGTACACATGGCGAGTTTTGGACCTACCTAAGGATGATCGCAAAGTGTACATTTCTTTATATTGTAATCCTGAAACATATCGGAACTGCTCTGTGAAAGTGCGAATTTAAGCTATTTTTCAAATTATTTCGAAGTAAACTAATTAAAATAGATTTTTAATATCATTTTGGACACATTTGAACATGTTCCAACCGAAATATCAATGAAAACATTATGGTCGCATTGACATTCAGATTCAAGAGTCCAACTGGAGACATGGAATTTGTCAGTTCCGTTTTCCACAATAATAAATTACTTGAGCCATGACGTCACTCCTTCTGATGACGTCACAGCAGTCGATAGACCAACACTAGTTGAAAACGGGGGGATGATTTCCGTGGCCGTAACTTCTCGTACAATGGTAAATTAATGTTAGGTATTCAATGGATAGGCCTCGGTCCTCACTACAACTTAGCGGTGTTAGAGCCTCCGTCGACAACTGACGGGAAAGTTGGCCCGTAAAATCCGGTTTTGAAGCTAGAGCCACCAAACCTGGCAGGAATGTGGGTAACAATTGGGGATATTTTTTTTGTAAAAGGACAGCTCTACATTCATTGTCTGGCACAAGATATAAGCGAAAAACCGATTTTGGCATGATCAAAAATGAACACATTTCGATTTTTCTCTCCTAACTTTTCGCTAGATTGGCGATGGAGGATCGTAAGTCATTAAAATATAGTGCAGCCCGAGAGCTATCGGTAGAATATCTAATTTTAATTTTCATACTCCATGCTCCTGTTCTAATCATAAATCTCGTGTTATTCAGCAGAGCTGTTTAAACCAGATAAAAGTATCCCTTGAACTCATTCACTGTTTCTCCGGGTGAGAGACAAAAGCGCCAAGGATATTTGAGCCATAACAATGAAATGGGAACCTGCGACGTTGTAATGAAGACAACGGCGCAAATGTCTAAAACACCATTACGGCCCAACTGTCCATTGCTTTCTTTTCCTACACTGTTTCTCCTTTTCAGGTCGATTCCTTCCGAATTCAACGTTCTTTTGTTGTCGTTGTCGTTGCTCGTGTCGTCGTTCTTTTGTTCAAAGTTGTCAGCATTCAGCATAAGGGCATCCATTGCCATTCAGTGGAGAAAGCATTCACATTTCACATTGAAAATCTTTGTGTCTCTTGTAGCCAAAAAGTTCTACTGTTCTTCCATCTGGAAGAACAGTAGAAAAAAAATGTTACACGAACTGCCTTTTGTGATTCGCCCGAAACAAGGAATAATTAATGAATAAATAGTAATACAATTGTAAATTTCAGAAGATTATAAGTCTGCCGACAACGCAGCCAGACAAGGATGCCAAGGAAGCAGAGAAATGATTTGTTGTCAAAGAAGCCGGGATTGCTCTAGGGGA
The DNA here is from genome assembly GCA_014805445.1 of Diplogasteroides magnus. Taxonomy (NCBI): domain Eukaryota; kingdom Metazoa; phylum Nematoda; class Chromadorea; order Rhabditida; family Diplogasteroididae; genus Diplogasteroides; species Diplogasteroides magnus. The sequence goes on along the minus strand of JACMIF010002796.1, from coordinate 1,712 downwards.
AATCCATACTTTCCGTTCCTTGCTCCCCCCTCACTTCTCACCGGTCGACTTCTTTACGAAGGTGCGATTATAGCAGAGGACACACTACTGATTTTTCAACCTCCTCAATCTCATCGGAGCGGTTGTCTCTCATTTCGATAGACGACTTCTTGGAAGAGATTGGAGAGGATAGTAATTACGTTATGCGTTCCCTAGATTAGAGGAAATGTGAGTTGTCAATTATGATTTGTTGTTTCATTACCATTCCACACCCAGATTGTAATCTCATCTCCAACCGGACTAATATAAAATTGGTGAGTTCGGAGAGCTATTTCTAATTTATTTCTCCTTTTTCTGTTCAAATTAGTTAAACTAATGCCATTATTACTGCTGTTTCAGACCAGATAAAACTATCTTACGATCTCCTTCACTATTTCTCCGGGTGAAAGACAAGAGTGCCATGGACATTTGCGCCATAACATTGAAATGGACACGTGTGCCGTGGATATGCCGAAACAGTGACGCAATGTCCAAATCACCATTACGGCTCAAATGTCCATTGCTGTCTTCTCCTTCACTATTTCCTCTTTCCAGGTCGATTCCATCTGAATTCGACGTTCTTTTCATGCAAGGAGGAGGCACGGGACAGTTCGCGGCCATTCCACTCAATCTCTGCAGTAAGCAAAATTAAAGAAGTCGACCGCTGAGAAGTGAGGGAGCGGGGAGGAATGAATGGTTGTAAGCACAACTTTTTTCGCATTGGATGTCCATATTTAATATAAGGGCATCCATTGTGGGCCAGTAGAGTAATATTCCCTAACACATTGCCAATTTCTCAGTATGTAGTAGCAAAAAAGGAGTTCTACTGCTTAGTTCGTCCAATTAACATATGTTTCACACTTATGATAAAATGCCACACGACATGCTTTCTTTGATTCATTCGGTCTTCGGCAGATATAACGAAAAAAGAGATTGATATAATATAATAGTAAAATTCAGAAGACAATAAGTCTGCCGACTATGCAGTCACTAGCACGTGGTTAGACAAGGCGGCCAAGGAAGCGGAGAACTTTATTGATGTTAAGAAGGTGGGATTGTGATTGTTATTGTTAGGGGGGAGGAAGAGAAACATCGCGTCATCAGTTATTGAACACTTTTAGAACAATTAAGTGACAAATGAAATATAATGAGCTTCGATTGAAGCTTTAATGAAATCTTTTTCAGATCTTCCCTCAGAAGAAACATAAGTGACAATTCTCGAATACGGGTTCCGAGACGCAAACGTTCCTCTTGAATCCGATATCTCCACCAATTTCCTTTCGCGAACGTTCGACTTCAAGAATGTCAGGACATCCAGTGTTTAGTGACCAATTCCAAATATTGACGTTTCACGACTATTTGTTTATGTTTCGGATGGATCATTTCATAGAACATTGATTATAACATCAATGTGGTTTTGATGGTTAGGTCACAAAATAAAAAAAAGTAAATTGTTCAGAGATGATCCACCGAGCGGCTGACCACATCGATTCTGAAACAGACTGAGAAGCGAATGAGAGAAGAGATGTGAGTTGGCAATTATGAGTTGTTGTTTCATTTACAGAAAATTCGAAGACCATTGTAAAATCTATTATTAGGTTGTTGCATAAGTCTTGTCACATTGGTTCATTAGGTGGTGTTTGCTAGCGAGGAACTCGTTTTAGGTATGGTCACCTATGTCATCATGGACTATG
>JACMIF010002795.1:0-16610 GCA_014805445.1 Diplogasteroides magnus | reverse complement strand
TTTCTATCTGCTTCATCAACAGGTGCAACAACGAAAGCAGTATGGAGATTACTGATGTAATGTCTCTTATTGTTAGGTCCTATACTCTTCATTGTCTCCTGTAGCGAATGACCTTTTCGGGTGATTGTGCTTATGCTGGAATTCTTACAAGATTTGAATGCACTTGTAGGAAATCTGAATTTAGTATGACCTAATGTTTTTATACTGGGGTAATAGATGTTTCGCCTGCGCTGATGTGGAGCGATGTGACGAGGGATAGCACGACCCTCGCAGTGCTCATGAAGTTTTCTAGCAGACGCGAAATTGTATGCTTTCCCTAAAGCACCTGCCCTTGTTACGATACCCCGTTCAGTCTATAGACCTATGGCCATTACCGAGCCTTCATTCAATAATGCTGACGTTTAGATAGCGGAGAAGTTCGCCATCATCTACTTGAGAACAACAGGTTTGATTACGATAATCATGTATAGGCCTGAACGGATGAAGGAAAAATCAGTTACGAGCACTCTTTCTGAAAAATTTGAAACTTTCCACAAAAAATATGAAAATCTTTTTTTTCCTGGTCAGGACCGATATTTTTGTTATTCAACGTCGGGATATTATTGCTTATTGTATTGGATACGGATAAAAGGGCCCGCCAATACAAAAGATATCTCGCTGCACTCCAGGCATATTAAATTACATCTAATACATTTGTATTTTGCATAATTAAGATACTGAGTATCATCATAGACATCATATTTGTCTTATTTGTTCCGGTCACCATAGCCAAACAGTGGGCCTTTTATTATGCGAGGAGCAACATTGGGAACGACTTTATCGCCACGATGGTATGCACTGAACTTGCATGAAGATAGTACATGTACCAATTCTACAGATGTCTTTTTCATTATCCATTCTGTCATTGACTTGCGTCTACGTGTTCTGTTTCCTGTACAGACATCAGGTATAAATCTTGCGCATTTTTTCGAAATCGATCCGTACCACATTTTGGTTGTTGATCCTGAACTAGCAGAGCCAGGACATCTTGATGTAAGATATCGTTGAAGGCTGTCCTCTCTCTCGATTCGTTGCTAAAAGGCAAACGCCCTCACGCCCTCCTGATGGCGTTCATTACTATCTACATGTTTGTGGTGCTGTTCCTCTGGTACTGGTTGCTTCGAGTTAGCATCATACCAGCAAGTGTGAGTGTCATAAGCAGGGTATGCAAAGCTAGCAGAAGTAATTTTTTTCTGTCTTCAACATCTCTCGGAGCAGTTCTCAATCAAATGAGGGAGACAATCGCTCCCACGCCATTGGACGACTAAAAATGGACTTATACTTCCTTTCCCTGCCCTACTTATGAATCTTCTTAAAAAAATAAATTTCTGCAAAATAACCATATTGTCAGGAACTGCCTGAGCATTTGGCTTGGTCACATGGAAAGAACGCATTTGCATCTTTTCGCTCTACGGAGCAATCAGTTATGCCCTGTATACTGCTGGCTGTTGTAGGAGCAAATTACGTGGTTGTAGGAGCAAATTATCGATCGCTTACGGACATGCTGTGTATTGCGTTAATTAGGGAATGGTTCATGCGAGGGCCGCGACGAAGAGGTATCGCTGCTGTCTCAAAAACAATTTGCAAAAAGTTGAAAATTTATGTAGTATGTAGTGCGAAACAAAAAGCACAATAATTTGAAAAATTAGAATTGTATGGATGGTTAGTGAAATAACTTGTTACATAATAATATTTAGGTATCAGCGGCGCGCCTTATCGGCTTTTACTGTACAGGTACTGTAAAGTAGGGTATACACATAAATCAACAGTCAAATGCAATTCGCATTCTTATAGTCTCCGCAGAGCTGTTGTCTTTAGGTTCGATAGACAACCGGTCCGCGGAGATCAGAATAATTGTAAATGAATTTGAATATTGATTTAGTAACCCAACTGTAAAGCACAAAAAATCTGTAAAAAATATAATTTTAGTACGCGGTGCCGTTTTTTACTCTTCTTTTCCGGTTATGGCAATTCCATATTTCATATTGTTCAAGAATATTAAAGACGGTATTTCTGCCTTATTTTGTTTGGTAGCACACGCATCAATTGGTGCCAATTGATGCATAATCGTATGTGAATGCTCTTGTTTACTCACAGTTGTAATGTAGCGCGGAGCGTTATCCCTAAAGACGTAGACTTATTGACCAATACAACATAATTTAGACCTCTTCTTCAGACATGTTTTTTTCATTGTCGATTTCCACGTCATGTCAATAAAATGTCAGTTTCAGAAGTGATTAGCTGTATCATATGCTTGATGAACCTTCACGGAATCTCTCATTCAATCACATTGGTAATCACAACGCCTTCTTATAGGTATCACTTAATCACACTTAACTGTCAAGCAATTATAAAGCTCTGCTAAAGATCAGAAACCAAAATTCAGAAAATATTTCTGGAAACTGCTACGTCGTGTCATAACTGTAGGATCCGTGAACTCGGAAACCAGCAGTAGCCATACACGACAAATTATCTTTTACGCAACAAATGGATCAGAGAATTCCGTTGCTATGACGTCACGCAAGAGGATTGAAGCTCGTGTAGATCAACGAATTATCATGTAATTGTTGATAAACGGCTTTCTGGACTGATGTTGAGAGAAGGAATTATTCATCGTAACGACCGATTGTAGCATTGGCCATGATTTTCTATTTGTCCGTTGCTAAAATGAGATGGCTTCATTGTTTTCGATATTCCGTTCCTATCACCTACGTTGATTGTATAACGTCTGTATCTGAACGGAACCCTCCTTGTGCCCTTTCTCCAGCGTTCGTACTGGGTTCAAGATAACTCAGAACGAATTCCCTACCACGGAGGGATGTCATCTTAGTGCGTCCAGGGGGTCACAGTAAAATGTCGATTCACTCGAGTGTTCAATCGTCTTCGAAAATGAATTTTTACTAAGTCTCTCAGGACATTTGTCCATATGTTCGTAGACCTTTCGTGCAAATAAAATATCTTTGTTCGAGTTTGGGCAAAACAAATGTACACTGAATAAGACACTGAATTCTTTTGATCCATCACTGTCTGTTCTTTGCGTTGGTTAAATGATTGTAAGATAAACGACATAACATCTCCTCTGCATACTATATTATTCACCCGTGCAGATGATTAAAATAAGATGCATGGCATGCACTTATCATGACAAGAACAAACAGAAAACAAAAGTAACAAAAACGCACAAAGCTAGGATAAGTAATGGATCGGCAGAAATATTATAATTACCATTATCATGAAGGGGGTTCTAAAACGGTAAATGTGTCGTCATTCTTCTCCGGAGCGCGGTTGTCTCGCTCCATGATAGACGACCTCGCGGCGGAGAAGAATGACGACAAATTTACCGTTCTTGACCCCTGGTAAGTTACCCAGAAAGAAACGAATTCATCTCTCCGAACATAGCACGTAGGAAGCCGCTGCACTTGCACATCTTTGGAGAGAGAGTGTGTGAAGTGAATGGAACACTGATTTATCAGGCTTGTCGCTTTTATTGTGACGAAGAAATGCTGTTTCCAGCTGGTGATGATGGAAGAACGAGACCTGGTGACGGCCCCGTCTTTACTGATAGTGACGAAACTGCATGGCGGTTCTTGAATATCGAAGGACAGCAAAAGGTCAATTGAGACAAAAGAGCTATTCGAAAGTCGGCGCTAAAAAACCACGCGTGAAAAGAGTATGAAATTTACATACCTGTTCGTGAGATAAATGAAGTAGTTAAGGGAAATGGAAGTGTTTACTGCCAAACCTGCTGTCAACTCAATAATCAGCAATGTACCGAAGTCACTCTGCAATCTCAGAACTTGGATTTCATGACAACACGTTTGTATGTATTTTTGCGCTATAATTTGAGTCCCTCAATAGAAAAGACATATGAGCAATGCACGGTTGAGCTAAATGAACTGGATTTCGCTCATATGTCCTAACACCGAGCGGGTCAAACATAATGCGCCCGCAAAACTTACCGTGAGACGCGATGCCGTAAGAATGGCAGTCATGGACAATAACCATCCACCAGCTACTGATATCATTACAATGTACAACGAACGAAAGAGTCCATTCAATTCACGGGTTCCTTCTGCGCACAAAAGATTTAAACATTCTTCTATTAAATGAACTTACTGATAAACTTTAATTTTAGAAATGTAAAAGTATACACCACTACAGCGGAAAGATAGACACCAACGGATGTAAGTAGCCAGAATTGTTTGGCTGGCCCTTGGAAACATTCAGGAATGAAGCAAATAACTTCGTCACTGAAATTCTTCGTTGTACAGTTCGCGATCCATTCGGTAACTAACTCTATTGCAAGATGGATGTGGCTGAATGCTTGTTGTAACTGTACAGCGATATAAGAGAGGATTAACATTATGTGGATTACGAGATATCCGCGCTCGTTCTTCTGCTGGTATCTACAGATTGGGCTTGGTCGTACTATTTATCATATTATTTTTGTATTACTATTCATCAAATTTTTTCATAGTTACCTCAAGGGAAATGTACAGGCATAAAGTCTATCGGCACCAATGGATAAAACAGCAAAAGTGCCTCCAGTGACTCCTGATAAAGGAAGAACCTAAGAGTATCACAGGAAAATAGACGAAAAAAAGTTTCTTTGCAAACCTGCATGTACAAACACAATCGAGCGGGTGTGAAGATAACTCCAGAAATGAGATATGTTATCATCGGAATATGCCCAGTTGTGTGAATCGCATCAAGAAATGAACACAGTGCGATGAGATAGTACGAAGCGTACCATAGATGTCTGAAGCAATTAGCATTGATTTGATGGACAAATTGCATCTCACTTATATCGTATTGTTGCTGCCAGAACAAGCGAATTTGTAAGTACTCCAACAAAGACAAAAATGGAGTAGAGGAAAATGAGAGGATACACGACGAAGGGAAGATCCATACCGACGATGCAATATGGAATATCGTTCGGTTTTAACTTTTTCTTTTAGAATATAGTCCTTTGGGTCGGGTTTGGGTACTTTACGGGCGCGGACTTGGCGTCATTTTGGCAAAAAGTTTTTTTGTGATCACGAATACATAGGGGGATATCTAGGGACAGATTGGATATGACATTTTTGTTGGTCGCTCCTGGCTGACATCTCACTGTCTCCCAAGATATCACACAACATCATGGTAGACAATGAGATGTCAGCCAGGAGCGGCCTTTGAAATATAAATATGAAGTGCTTGGGGGCACAGCAAGCAGTACAAGCGGAATAAAGTAAACTGGTTCTGACTTACTACTCTGACTTCAAGTTTGCACGGTTGAAATGGTAGTCAATGCAGTTATACCATTATGTTGGTGCATATGCTCCTGCCCACTCCTGCGGAACTTTGAATCTCGAACTTCCATCGCACGTCTTCTATAAATAACTGTTCAATGGAGTTGTTTTTCAACCACTCTTGTAAATACAGATCTTTGCCGCGTTAATGAAGGTACATCAACACATGACGCAGTAAACAATGGCAAATAATATTGGCTCGTATTGTTTGGTTGATATGAAGGGGGGATTAGATATAGTCAGATCTGGGCAGTGCTAACAACTCCGTCACGTCCAGTTGCATTTACAACACCATTTCAGAACTCTGGATCATGCCCTCGTATGCTTCCTCAACGTCTCATTTTGCTCCTTCTGCTAATCACAGACTACTCATTCGCCTAAAAAGCATCCGACTAATTGGCTGTTCGAACGGTTTGCTCAGTATGATTAGAGGTGGATTGATTGTAATTGTGGTTACTGTATTCTCCGATGCCTAGAACGATGGCACATCCTTCGATTTCGCGGTCATCTTTCATCCATCGTAATGACGCACGGAACGATGCACTTACATTAGCGAGAGAATGAGAGAAGCTATGTAGTTATAAGTTATAAGATTCTTAGACTAACACCATAATAATAGCAAATGTTTACAATTCTTTATACACATACGCTGCAAATGAGAGGGACGAATGAATATCCGCAAAAACGACTTTCTTTAAAAATGAATTCTTAACGGGTACATTTATCGAAAAACCTAACAATAAAATGACCCTGAACTGTAAAAACAGATTGGAGGGCACTAGACAATGCGCATCGGAAAATTCATCCAACGGACAAAAAAATTTCAGAAAAATTGTCGGTTTGCCGATTGACAATTTTAGCACCAGTGAAAGGACAACCCGACAGTTTTCTGATAGTTTTTCCAGTGGAAGTTATATGATGCCTACCAGTTGTTCAAGATGATGTTCCTGACATTGGCAACGCCCAAGGAGAAGAATAGGAATGAAACGTACATGATAACAATATCGAGTCTATGAATACTAACTTTGATTTCGAATAATTCCACTAATACCGGGATCGCGGTTCCTACTAAGAGACATGTGTCAGTGATGCATGTCGCCATTGGGAAAGCGGGACATGGTTCGCCTCTGCGCTGCTTGACGTAGTTGGAAGCCTTATCGGAAAGAACAAAGAATAGAATATAGACTAGAGGAGGAATGGGCAAATAGTAGAAGAATGCAGTGATCAGGAACAAGAGTCCCCATGTCGACAGGCAGTGATAGTTGTGATTGGTTCTTTCTATAAGAACGACACACAGTGCACCGTAGAAGATCTGGAAGAACATCGTCCAGTTGAATGATGTGTCGAAGAAGAACCAGTGGACTGCAACAAATGAAAAATTACGCCATAACGATGGGTGGCGAAGACGCTGGTACTCTGGCAATTTTATCGTTTCTACCGTTTTCCACATACCCACTGGAAGGATGTCACAAATTCGAATGGGTCATGGACAGAAAATATGAGATGATAGATGATGATAGGGCTTCGACTATCATCACCTATTGGCAATGCCAAGTTGCCAACGCCAATATAATCTAAACTTGCAGGCCAACTCACATTCAGGAATCATTTCCTCTTCGGAAGAAAGAGTGACCGAAAAGCCGGTCAGAAATAAATTACTCTGTAATAGAAAATAAACATTGTTATTATAGGTGAGCAACTGGCGGAGTACGAAATAGCGAATGCATTACGCAATAGAGATAAACTTGACTCTCGAACATGAGCAGCACCGATAGGAAGAAAGGAACGACCTTATTGGTTCAATAGTTCAGATGTCCAGTGCGAGAAATGCTCGCTCTAGAAGAAGGAAAATCTGAGAGATTTGGGAGTAAAAATATTGAGAAGGTTGGTGCAGTCGAAAAATGCTTGCCGATGTGAATAGGGGAAAGCAGCAAGATTGTGGAGGATGAAGAAGAAAGAAGAATCCTTTAAAGGTTGGGGAAAGTAAAAGAAGTGCGAATTTCTGCCGTCAAATTACCTCGAGCGGTTGTTCATCACATGAAAGAGACGACCGCGCCGAGGCAAATAGTCGGCAGAAAAATGCCCTTCTGCTATATTTCCCTGTTCTTTCCCAAAATATAAGAAATGGTGCTAATTCTCCCATACAAAGTGAACATCGCAGCATATTGAGCAAATATTTATTCGATCCATGGCAAATTTGTTTCTTTTACGAACGCTTCCCAAACGACAGCAATATTTGGCCAGAAGGGAGGAGGAGGGGCGGCTATCCCCCTTTCCACATAACAAATAATGACGTGGTGCTGCAGACAATTTCAGGAGTCCTTGCCAACGGGAACAAGAACACCCACGGAGGTGGGCAAGAGAATTGATGGATTGTCAATATTTTACGACTGTTGATCGAGCGCCAACAACAAGAAAATACAAAAGGAATGAACAACTTGGATTTCATCCATATCCTTGAGTGGATAACAGGCGTACGCGATATGGAAAAAACTAGAAAATTTCAGCAAGTATTCGGAAAGCGCTTTCCGCGTTGCACATAAATCTTCACCCATGCCGTTTCGAAGTATGTTGAAGGTGTGAAAAACTGTGCAAACATTATAAGGGGACGACGGTTCGACATAATGGTGAAACTGTCAGATGCCCCCCACATCGTTTTCGTCATTCTCGGCAATTCATTTCAATATAATGGCGTAAATAGATACATTGCATCCATACCCTGCACCCACTGGGGACGTTCACGTCGCTCATGTTCAGATTAACGTTATAACTAGTTGGTCAAGAATTCGACGCCGACAATCGTTGCGACACAAGAGAGAGTGTCTGACCCCCCACCCTCTCACGGCAATACTTTTTTCGCATCTGGAAATTCAGCGTCCACTGACTGCTTGTGCGTTAAAGGAGCCACAAAGGGAGATTTATTTGCATGCACTTTCGGGATCACTTCTCCCCAATTCCCTTACTCTCTCGTTGTCAGAGTAGACCGCTCCGACGACGAGAAAGTGGGGTAATAGAGAGAACCCGAAGGTGCACGCAAATAAATCTCCCTTTGTGGCTTCTTTAATCTTACCGCACACAGAATGATGGCATGGGGCTATGGTGCAACTAGGACGCACATAGAAAGCACAATACGACCACAAGCAGAAATACGATTGGGGAGGGAATGTAGGAATGCAATCATTCACGTAGACCCCACGCAGAACGAAAACATTACCGATAACACACAGTGTGACGACAAGAGGCAAACGAAGGGCAACTGTTCCGTGGCAACACATTTATGCAACAGCGACGAATTCTTAATCGGAAATAGATGGCCCCAAAGTCGTTTTTACACAATCTTAACACAAATGTTTTATTATTGCCGCATAATTTCTTTAGTTGAACGCGGGAAGAATGAAGTCTGATGTTCTGCAAAGTTTGAACATTTACATGGGCTGCAGGAATCTCGTGCAACCTTCTTGACATCGAAATAACACAGTTGTCTTAAAAACTTCGAGAACAACTATTCCGATGCTCTAAATGATTGAGTGTTCCCGAAATTGGTAGGATAATGTCAGCAAAAAATGAAGGGATAGGAAATTGAGGAAGCCATTTTGTGGATTTCATAGTCCTCTCCATAGTGTTGAGTCATTAACAAATGCCTCATTTGAACCACGAATGAATTTGAAAAGGACAAATAACCATCATAATCATCCCTCTCTTCAGCTTCTCAAAATACATAGGCTGTAAAAGTTTAAAAGTAACGGGCAATTGAAGATGAAATTACTTCAAAAAGGTTGCCACGAGCCGGGATCGAACCGGCGACCTTTAGATCTTCAGTCTAACGCTCTCCCAACTGAGCTATCATGGCAGATGAGAATTGGCATCGTGCATTGATAGACAAGACTTTGTTTACAAACCGTCATTTTGACCCCTCGATTAAATTGTTCTGGAGGTGTGCGTTGAGTGTTTGTTGTAGCTCATTCAACATGGAATTGTAGATACATAAAGAGTACCACATGGGACAGTGTGGGGTGCACACGTAGTGCGTTTGCCTTTGGCTCAAAATAAGTAGCACAAGTTGTCAAACAACTGGAAGAACATGAACGCCGCCGGGTGTTTGAGCACACAGATTCTGGTATAAAAGCACTGGAGAGAAGGCAGTAGACATCTTCCGATCACATTCAACAATGTTCGCCAAGATGTGAGTACATTTCTTATTCCTTCTCCTCTAGACTGTGTTGATCAAATCAAATGTACTCATTCAGTGCTCTTCTCTGCATCGTTGCCGCTTTCCTCGCTGGACCCTCCGAAGCTCAATACATTGTTAGTATTTTATTGCATCTTTTTAAACACCAATTTATGTTCCACCGTAAACATTCCTTTTCAGCTCCCCGCCTACTCCCCCTACGTTTCCTCCTACTATGGATACCCCACAGTCGCTTCTTATGGATGGCCTGCATACGCTTCTTTCTGGGGATCGAATAAGAAAGGAGAGGCTGATTCTATGAATTTTGCTGTGGGTCCCAAGGACTCTGGTCTCACTGGAAGACAATAGAGAAGAGGAATTGTCTGTACACACGTGATGATGAACCGAACGATAAAGAATTTCGCTTCAAGGTAATGGAAAGGACGCTTGAACACATGCTTGATTCTATCTAAAGACTTTGCAAGACACTCAAAGGAGAATCGAATGACGCATGCTTTCCTAGCACAAACCCTCTTGTCCTCTACTTTATAGTCCAAAAACAAAAGCATGATGTATGCATTAATGATGAATTACGATAAATTATTTTGTAAACTGATCCTTTTACACTGAGCGACGCAAATGTCCGCGCGCGAATGACATGCACCCCTTAAAACATGCAGGATGTCACAAATGTGGGTTGCGCCTCTCGAACTAGAGTCTGGTGAAGGCATTAGATGATATAGGAATCCAGTCAAAAATATTCGTCCGATTTTCTCGACGCCTATCGACCTTGATGCCAGAACAACTGTGCAATAATAGTTTTCCCTGTTTTCCCTACCGCTGAAGTGACCTGGCAATTCAATATTTGAATATGCGCTTGGGGTTTCCATAGCATAGCTCCATTGGCGCAGTTGGTTAGCGCGTGGTACTTATAATGCCGAGGTCGGGAGTTCGATCCTCCCATGGAGCATAGTTTTTGCAGTGGTTCACACTCATAACAGTTCAAATTATTTTTTTGTATTGTATTTTGAATATCGAAGTATGTGCACCTGTATGAAGTTTATGTTCTTATTGATAAGTGGGAAGGAAAAGGACAGGAACAGCACAATACGGAAAATGGTAGTGTTTCTGTAACATACGACTTCTGAATAAGAATGATCCCGCGATTTCATGCGTGCCATCAATTGAAATGATACATTTGATTATGAAGGAGAACCATGTTTTTGCTCATCCAATCTTGCAGAATGTGCTTAGTACAGTAAATATTGTTTTAATTGAGAAATAGAGCCACTGCATATTAGATAATGTTGCCAACTTCGCAGCTTGGACTACTATAATAGAATACATTGTTTCAATTTTCAATAGAGTTTGCATAGGCTACGTCAGACATCGTCACAAAGCTCTTGTACAGTATAGCTGATTCTTGTCCTCAGTCTACCTCACCGAGGAGAACGTCTCGATGACAGCTGATTTGCCATGTTCGTTATACTCAATAATATGTTCCCATAGCTTTCTGTACTCTACCACAGCCGAGACCAGCTACAATAATTCGACCACAATAGTCCAGATTTCGCTCATCTTCAATAAAATATTCCCTTCTTTTCACCTTGACCACGAACAACTTCACTTTGATGCAAGACCACACTAATGGCATGTCTTTTGAAAATGTCTTATCGTCTGTTTCTGGTACCCTTTAGGGTTTCTAAGTCGGGAGTAGAGTGCATTCGTCTGTTGTCTGATTCACGAGGAGCCGTTGTTTGTTGCATGAATGAGAAAACCGCTCCTCGGGAATCAGACAACATACGAATGCACTCTACTCCGGAATTTGAAACCCTAGTACCCTTCCCTCGTCTTATAACATATTCTAAAAAAATTATTTCCATTGACAACGCATTTCACTGTCCCTGTGATACATCGCATTCCATTTCAACCAGATCACATTCATTCATTGCGAACAAATTTATGAATATTGCTTGGTTGGTGAAGAGGGTCTTATGCGCTTGGTTTCACTGTTTCACATATGTAATTTCGATGAGTGAGGGGAGTTATCCATATCTCAGGGGGCCTCCGAGACGGAAGAAGGAAGCGCGATCACGCGCGATAATGCACGTGAGCGGCGCGTAGAGGCAGTTTTGAGAGGTGAAGGACCTCTTGGCGAGGAGCGGGGCCGAGTACATCATCTCGCCGCGTGGAAGGAAACTGCAAAAGACGAAACATGAGTCTTTGGGAAGGCATAATTTCATGAGACATTAGTACTGTTATCCTCATTCCGAACGTTCTGTATTTCGCATTTTTGTAATGACTCTGAGGAAAGTATTTTTGGAGGAACGAGACAAACCTGTGAGAAGGAATGCAGCTCATGAGGAGGACGAGCACCAGGAGTGAGGATGAGACAAAGTTCATCATGAAACAGATCAAATGTAGGCGAGTATCATAAATCGAAACGTGGGTTGTGAAAGAACTTTAGAATTAGTGAAATAATAGCCAAAGGTAAAGAAGGGAGTTGGGACAAAACACGGCGAAGAAAGGCTTCAATGGCATGACAGAACTGGTATTGTCGTTGTCTACTCATGGGAGAACGCTCCCCAAAATGGAATGGGGGAGGAGGCTTCCCTACAAGTTCCTCAGGAAAAAGGATGGGTGGCGCCTTCTGGAGAATCGCGAAGGCGGAATAATGGCAGGATGAATCTCACACCATCCGAGATAATGCTACGGCATCAAACTGATGGGATAATCGTCCCCTCGAAGCATGAGCAGCACCGAAGAAGAGCAGAAACATCAAAGATCGAACCATGAATGCAGAAAGCCCCCTTTCGCATTTCGTTTGAAAAGCACGCTTCCTAGTCTGCTATTTGGCATCACAACTAACTTCCAGATACAATTTAAACGGTTGTGTATACGACAAATATAAATCCAGTGGAGGCGTGTGGCAGGAAATCCAAGCAAAAGTACATTTTTCTATCGTCTAATTCCATCGGAGCGATATTCTCGGTCATGTGATAGACAACCGCTCCGACGGAACTAGACGAAAGAAAAATGTACTTTTGCTTGGATTTCCTGCACTAATTATTGCATAAGGACGACGATCCCGTGCAGATATCTTTACTTCCTTTATTACACGATGTTCAATAGCCCACGGACATTTGCGCTAGGGTTTTGTAGATCGGTTGTAAAGTGCAGTTCTCATTAGGCTAATCCATTCGGGGCTGTTGTCCATCGAACGTAGAGACGACATCTTCGTGGGAATTAGACGAATGATAAATGCACTTTGCTACCTAATTAGAAAACCTAATTTGCGCCACAATGATGAAATAGATACTTACGGTGAAATACAACAAAGCTCTGGATATCGATCGTAGTTTAAAGCTACGAGCAACAAATCGGTCGTTTTTTTCTGTGTGCACTCATGGGAGAATACGGCCGGAGCTGGTAGTCGTGTTCACTGTGCTCATGTCAGTAAATCGGCGAACGCGAGAGAAGAACAAGACCAGGTCTTTCCTGAATTTATTTCTTTCTTCTTATTGAGGATGATATTGCCGAAAAAATGTGATTCAGAGTAGCAAGTTGCTAGTAGCTACTGTCCTCTCTTTGCCCCTCAACAACTGCCGTTAATTTTTGGCAAAGAAAAGAATCCTTCCCGCCGAATTTTCCGTCCCGCTTCTCCTGCCCTCCCATTACTTCCAGTGCTTATTGTCTGATATTTCAGCTCATTTTGGGTAGGCGGCAGGTTGGAAGAGAGAAGGGCTTGCACAAACCTAACTGTAGGGTCGATAGCGACCAGTGCCAATCCAGGCCAGAACGTGTGAAGGTCGCATATGAATGGCAGCCCTGTGAATGATTTTGTCCAATTTGACCTGTATTTGTACTAGGGGTTCAAAAACGGTACATTTGTCGTCATTCTTCTCCGGAGCGCTGTTGTCTCACTCCATGATAGACGACCGCGCGGCGAAGAAGAATGACGACAAATTTACCGTTTTTGAACCCCTGATTTGTACCCCAAAGCGGTGGCAGAATTGCCTTTTTGAAAGCCTCACATTTGACGCCTTCACGTCGGAATTCGCTATTCGTAGGATAAGGAAGATTCAGGGGAATTATGCCGACCACAGTCTGAGTTCAGTTCATTTACGGCTAAACGAATTCAAATTACCTGGTATGCCAAATTAGGCAAGGAGGAAAGCTGCAGCGTTATTCCTAATATAATCAGACGTTTCTGGATACTAGCAGAGTATGGTCTTCTACTTCTATAAGTGAACGATTGTTCGAACTGAAAAAGAGCTTTCTACCCGAATTTGATCTTCAAAATGATTGCCACGTAGAGAATCGCTGATATACAATCGTGCACGAGAGCATTCACGATGGCTTTCGTCCAGGTGTCACGCTGAAATTGAACGTATATGCTAATTCGGATAGATCATTTTGACGATTTTTGCCTCATCATTCATGATTCTGACATTGTGTTACCAACATAAATTGATAGCTCACATAAAAGATCGTGGTCGAATTGTAATGCGGCACTGGGAACAGTACGTAGACCTCCAAGTCACGCGTCATGTGAATGTATCGAATTTCGGGGATAAGAAACAACAAAAAATTCGTATTCCCTTTTAAATTATGAAAATTGAGTGCCTACATCGTAATTCCAAATGCACATTCCAGCAAATGCGACGAAGCAACATAGCTTGATTTGAAGCCTCGTCCATAACTGAGCACATTTCAGGTAAAAGACAAGAACGCAATGGACTTTTGCACCATAATTGCGTCTATTTCACCATCATGGTCCAAATTTTCATGGCGCTCTTGTCTTTCATCCAATTTTAAGAATTCACTAGTTGGTTGGTTGTCGTCAAACCTCGAAGCCGAGGATCTTATTGGAAAAGTAGACAGTGGTAAAGTGATTGAGTGCAATGACAATATTCACCACATCCTGGGTGCCGTAGATTAGGTATGGGGAACTGCAAGAACTATGACTATGGATGATTTAATGTAGAACATTACGCATAGAGGAGCATCAGTTGAAACGACGGTTGCAAGCTAGCGAAGCAATGCTGAAACTCCACGTGAAGAGCGAGTCTATACAGGAACGTGTTACACGGCCATGTAATGATGTCCTTAATTGTGATATTTTAGTGAATCAACCAAAAAATATCATCTATCCAGATTAGAAATGGTGAAGCTAGCAGAAATCTCTTGAATTGTTTGTAAAAAATCATGTATAGACCAACGTTTATGCATGGATTTGTCGCACAAGTCACATTTAGTCTATGTTCTCATTCAGGTTGTCTCATTCCTTTCCCCTAATGGTAGTCTTTCAGCTTCAAATTTGGAATAATACCCGTTCGTACTGGCTGAAGCAACTCACAAATATTCCACGAAAGATGATGAGCGAGGTGCAAGCTGTGATTGTGGGAGAGTGAAAGATCAAGTTATAGATGATAATGCAGTAGAGAACGAACAATGGCAATCCGTAAGCAAGTTCTAGGACAAGAAACACCAAACTCCTCATGACGGTACTTCAACGAGTTCAAAGTCGTACTGGTTGCGGAGACTGGACAGGATCAATGCCAAGTGGTTACATTATCGAAAACTACAATATTTGCCAAAGGCTATTGCTATTCCATGCACTTCTGTGGCAATAACTCTGCTATATGTAGATGCGATATAATAGGCTACAAGGTAGTGCACATTTATTTATTAGGCCATTTCGTCCCCCGTCAGAGTTACCGATTGGTGATTGGAAAGCGATAAAGACATTTCAGAAATAACAGAAAAATTGAAATTGGCGATAATTTCTGCGAAATTGTTCTCCAAAATGGTCACTATAACAAGTCAGGAAGGGAAAAGGAATCGGCACCGACGAGGCAACACGTTGCCACTGCGAATGATGTTTCCATCTCCTTGATATGTGCAAGCTTAGCTGCACGTCGTTCCTGAAACAGGAACAATCCAACTAAAATTATATTCAAAAATCATAAAAACTCGACTTTGATTCTGCATACCCCAGACATTTCTTCGGTTTATTTCGTGTTCGATTCATTTTACCAATCCGTACGTAGATCACTGAGCATTTGAAGTTACAGCTATTTGGATAATGTAAGAACGACTTAATGTAAGAACATTGGTTACCTGATATTCAGCAAACTGCAGCCAATCCCTATTTGCAGAGTCGAATCCAGCAAGCTCCTTAATGTTTTCATTACGCCAAATCACTGTAATCAGTGTTTTTTTATGTTTGGTGAATTTTCTATTATTTGTCCAGTATTCATTCAAATCCTCCGTAATCTCCGAACAAGTAGGTCTCCCTGTTGCACTTGTTTGTATATCTAATGGAATACCCGATGACTCTCCCACAAACGCTTGGTCTACCTGGTATTCGAAGTGCTTGCGCAGAAGTTCGAGTGCTTCTGGATTTACAGGAGGTTTATGCCATACCTGGAAGAGCCACATTTTAAGAAGCCTATGTTCATTCTCACCGGTTGATCTGCACGTTTCACATTTTGGTCCGACCTAGGAGAAGCATGCACCGTTTGAGGTTGGACGTGGGTGCCTGCCGGTGACTGTGGAGCTGACAACAAAAATTAAGAGAGTTCCTGCAGTTTTCACAGGATTGCGGCCTCACACGCGATTTACACACAACAATATTACGGGACATCACATCAACTCACCTGTTTCGATAGTGATACCGGAAATAATTCTGCGAAATTTCGCGAGGGAGGGAAGTTGCAATCATCTCAGTGCTGATTGGTTCGGGTAGCGAATACATCGGTTGTAGCTGAAGTTGACGTGTATGTCCCATAACTTGCAGATACAATCAGTTTCGTCTGATTTAAGATACGTTATTTTTTCAACTCAAGCTAAAATCGACCTTTTCGGAACCGGGTGGAAAACTTTCGAATTAAATTCTGATTTTTTTACTGAAAGTAGGTATGGACACCCCAATCAACGTCTTGTAGTGATTCGGTCTGAAAAAAATTCGCAATCGATTTAAAAATGAATTTCGTCATAAAGTTTGATCAATCATAACTCGCTTCAAACTCATCGTAGAGGGCTGGAAAAGAGCTCGTTCTGCAGAAAATTTTATTCTTATCATTTTACTTTCCCTAGTCCTTGGCCGT
>JACMIF010002794.1:5706-16611 GCA_014805445.1 Diplogasteroides magnus | reverse complement strand
TGATGTAAGTTTCAAACTACACATAAGAAAATATCGCATTTCACGAGATCAGTACTTGTCCAAAAGTTTCGTGAACAATTTATCACCACACAAACTTCCATGTCTATGCCCCGATCGATATGCTTTTCTCAAATCTAGTTAAATATACAGTAGCCAGGAAAATGCATGTCTCACAAATGTCATAAAAGAGAAAACCATGACTTGACACTAATTCTGCCTCAAATGCAGCGCAACAGTGACTCACATAATGACACCCATACAGTATCCTACAGTACCTGGTGTGAGTGCATCCAGTGGCGATCCCACCTTGCTCGTCCTGAGGAAAGAGATCATCCGATCGATTTCAGCCTGAATCAGGGAAATCGATTGAAAAAGAATGATTTTGAGAATTCGCAAACCTCTGCATCTAAAAACGTAAAGGACAGCGAACATAAATCCCGATAAATTGAGTTTCAGAAATTGCATAAATGTACAGGAAGAATATCCTCATGTTTTAACCTCGTTCATTTTTGCAAGGTTCATAACTATTACTAGAAAAAGAGCTTCTAGGAATGTGCAGGCGCGGTGCTTCAATCCATGTGACTCAATGTACAATTATTGGATCTCACAGTGGTGCAAGGTTGTATAACATACTTAGCAGCTACAGTATAATTCACCCCTGCATCGACTACCGTAATTTCTTCAACATCGTAGTGCCCACCTGCACTCATCATCGACGGGCGGAGACAGTAACGCCAGTTCGTACAAGCCCAGACACAGCGCGAACTCGTAGTCCTGAAACGAGTTTTATTCTATTATTCATGTGAACTGAACTGATATGTCCAAGTATTTCAGGACGCATTGAAACATATATGAAATTTTCTTCAATTTCATGAATTTAATTGATATTTCAGTTTATCCCCTCTCAAATGAGTCAAAAACTTTCTTAAAATTAAATATTAATTAGTCTACATCAAACAGCATCCAAAGATAGGACGTTTTTTTCACAGTGTGTTCAAATATGCTTCAAGACTTCTATAAAAGAATTTTTCCGTTGTTTAGCGCATAACACGACCAAAAATCGCCATGTGTACCAGCTATATCAGTTCCGTTTACATGAATAATAATTTTTAAAAATTTTCATCGGCGTCATTCAGCCTTTCGTCAGTAACTCATCCTAGTTCTAACAAAAACTATAGCGTCTGCCCTAAACAGGTGCAAGTAGGTTTCACGAGCTATAGAAATTCCCCGATGTAGCTCGCGAGCAATGAAAACTTGGAATGTTGTGTATGATTGAAAATTACAATGAAAATTCAAAAAAAGGTGCATCGCTGTGTCACGTTTACCATAAATCGTATGAAAAGAATTAAGTGGCAATACTGGAATGTAGTTGAATCGCTAGGAACAAAACAATACCAACCAGACTACCGTAATCCGCTCACCTCCTCTCCCTGTTCACACTCTCCTTTCTGTACAGGGAGAATCCCACCGGCAAGCATCGTTGGTCGAATCCGCTGCCCTCCGGGTGGCACAGTTCTTTCTGCAATGAAAATTCGACCAGTAAATATATGTTTCGAAGAATCCATAAAAGCACGCTGTGAATTGCAAGTTCAATAGCATTTACTAAGATTTCAGTTAAACAATTAACAATATATGAACTATTATATTCTTCCATCCTTTCAATATTGTAATGAACTGGAACAAGAATACTTGTCCAGAAGCCGCAATATTAACATCGTTTCACAGCATGAACTAGTATCATATATGTTTCAAATTACACATAAGAAGATATCGCATTCCACCACGCCAGTAATAACTCACCAAATATTTCGTGAACAATTTATCATCACACAAACATCCTTGCATATGCCCCGATCGACATACTATAAGAATACAGTAACCCACCGTAACCGCCTCAAATCCAGTCTCCGCTTCTACAGTATCCAGTAGACACTCCCTCGTCAGTTGCAGATTCATCCTTCGGGGCGTACTCAGTTCCTCCACGATCTCGCATGTGGTGGACATCGCGTGCTGAAAGAGGCATCCATCAAACTACAGTAGCCATTGGGAAAACTACCGTAATCCTAATTATGAGAATATCGCGGTAAAATCTTCAGTACCACCTACTCAGTACATTCGACTACTCATGCATTGCATGATAACGCCAACATCTTTCTCACTCATGCATTGCATGATAACGCCAACATCTTTCTCTACCTCGCACCCATCACTATTGAGTCGCATCATGCATTGAAATGCATGATGCGACTCAATAGTGATGGGCACGGGGTTCCAAAACGGGAATACACCGTTCGATGTCCTCAAAATTATAAGCTAGACCACACTTCCGCATTTTCTGCATAGTTTGTTATCGAATTTGAATTGAAAATTGTCGCACAAGAACAAGCTACAATGTTTCCAACAGTACAATTGATCCCTGATATCGACTACCGTAATCTCTTAAATACCGTAATCTCCCTGTACTCGTAATCAACAAGATGCTGATAAGAGCACGACACTACCGTATTCCTCATCCATTGAGTAGTTATTGCACCCAATCCTTTACAATCAACTACCGTAATCCCCCACCTGTACTTGTGATCAACAAAGCGATGCCACTACTATAATACATTAGTCATCTAGTAACCACAGTATGCCGACTGCTATACAGTACTACCGTAATCCGTGCATTACTGTAATTCCCCCACCTGCACTCATCATCGACGGGCGGCGACAGCAACGCCAGTTCGTACACGCCCAGACACACTGCGAACTCGTAGTCCTGAAAAGAAAATAGATAAAAAATGTTCTTCCTAATATAATATGTTACGTTTTCATGCAAGGAAAAACTACAATGACTACCCTGAACATTTGAAAGTATGTTTCATGACCAGCCTAAATAGTAGGGTATTATTCATGTGCTAATATCTTCTGGAACTCCGAACATAGTTATTTCAGTCGTGTAAAAACGATATTGGAGTAGTCCTCAAAACGTGCATTAATTCTCTCTAAAAATACATGTCATAATCTTCTCTTATCTCAGATAAGTTATCTGCACTTTGACATCTTTTCCACAGAAAAATTATAGCATTTTTTTGTCTGAACAAGTGAATCTATTATAGGTTTCATGACCCGCACAAATATCATGCCATGGCCCACTGGCAATACGCCCCTGGGCATTTTGGATCAGTAATTTCCATAAAATATTCCAAACAAGGACCATCGATGCTTCAGTTTTAGTTCAAAAGCTATGAAATGAGCCTGAAGCAATCCATGGATTTCACCTTGTTAAATAAAAATGACAACAGCAACCAACCAGATTGACTGCCAGCAACTGCGTCAGGTTCCTCTTGAAGAGCAGCTCGTGGCCCAGTGAACACCCTACTAGAAACCCCCCCCCCCACCCCTCAACCTCTAGCTTTTAAAAAATAGGAATGTCTGGCATAAGCGACAAATACCGATCTTTTCCAGTCACAGTAAATAATTCATTGCCCTCCCAATAGAGCGGAAGGGCATCCAAAAATTATACTTCGGGTCTTGGGAAAAGGCCCTGATTACGCGATGACCATCACTGGTTGAAACATGAGAAGATCAATTAACCGTGCTGCGCACCGCAGCCGGGTTTGGAAAGGCCTGCCTATAAGGCTTTTCAGGGTAGAAGAGTTCAGCGGGGGAGAGGGGAAACGATTCTCTTTCTCCTCTCTCCTCTCCCTCTCAACCCCCTTTGTAACCCGGCTCGTGTGCGTTGCAAAGTAGATTGTTAAGTTATGGTTGGTTGACGTTCGGCGTAAGTTGCCGTCACAAAGCCTTACGTAGATATTATCCGCTGTAAGGAGCGCCAGTAATATCACTTTACGAGGGCCGCGTGAAAATTTTTGGATCCTTCCCGCGCTTTGTGGAAGGGTAATATTTTAGCTTAGATTGCAGAAATGAAAACAGTAGGTGTCGTTATCTGAACCAAAGTGCACCATTGTTGTCTGTTCACTCACTCAGACAAGCTGTATTTGACAAGCTAGACAGAATGAGTCACCAATGTGTACAAGCAGTAAAGTTGCACTTTGGTTCCGATAGCGACACCCCTAGCAAACAGTTGTTACTGTAGCTTCATGATTACTCTAGCCAAATGAAGATACTAGTAAAATGATTTTGCTCGTTCGAAGATGATTTTTTGCATCTTTTAACAAGATCTAACTTGGTCCATGCGTTTACTGCCCTTCCTACGAGAACGGAAGGGCATCCAAAAATTATACTTCGGGTCTTGGGATAAGGCCCTGTTGTGAGTTTACGTCATCATTTTATCCAAAACGCAATCTGATCTATTCACTTTGCGTCGCACAGGAACCAGGTTCGGAACGGCGGGTATTGAAAGGCTCTGAGTAAGGTAAGAGTTCACCGGGAGCGAGGACCTTCGCTGAACCCCCCTTAGGCCTCCGTACTTTTGACGATCCTGTTATTTCTTATTTATTCTGACAATAAGCATGTCAAAATTGACCATCTCACTATGGCTACTATACTTATTGTCATACTCCAGCTTTTCTAATAATAAATCTTGCTGCCTGAACCAAATCGCCAGTAAAGTGCATTTCTCATTCGACTAGCGGGTGTCTCTGATAGACAACCGCTCCTAGTGGATTAGACGAATGATAAATACACTTTACTGCGTATTTATTAACTCGAACGGATAAAGGTGAATTCGTGCCTCACAAACTACTCTTTTAGTTTCCGAAGGCTTAAAATGTCAATGATGATTCTGTCTCGTTCAAAAAACCTAGAACATCTGTTTTGGTTCATGAGTGAATCGTGAACGTAGTTCGTAACCGTAAGAGGTGAATTTTTGCAATGCTAATGAAAGTTCAGCAGTTAAGAAATTGCTTTCTTAATCTACGTTCCTCAACCCTTAATCCTTAACTTGCGTTGTCTACTACTAACCGTACTTTATGCGACCTCACAAGAAATAAACAATGATTTCATTATAGTAATAGCATTACTACAGTACTGTGTTGGCAGAGTGAATCCGAAAGTGCATTCCATCTGTCTGTGTTCTCTATCGCGCGGTCGTATCTATGCGCTGGAGACGACAGCGCGAATGAAAGCGCATAGAGACGGTACTCTGGGATTCACTCTGCCAAGACCACTACAGTACTTGCCACAATTGCACGATGGTACTGTAGCTGGAATCGATTGAATTCGGCGTTGGCGTTCCTTCTCTCGTCCACAACACTGGCCATTCTGGAAAAGACAACCATAACTAGTGATCACAGACAATACGATTCGAGCTCTAATCCTTTAAAGAATCCGAAGACACTTCACATCCCAATCCATGACATAGTTGTGTTTCACCACCTATTGAAATAGACTAAATTGTAACTTCACAGATGTTTTCTTGACCTGCCATTGTACCAATGTGGGAATCATTATAATAGCACCGTCAAAAGCCTAATGTGATTAATTACAACTAAATCTAATAGATCTCTGATCTTGAGATAATCAGGTCTATTGTGCTCACCTCGCAATAACCCTCTTCCAGTACTCGTCCCGTTTTGTCCACAGTTCAGGACAGCACGCGAGGGCAGTCTGCAATTACAATACCGTAACCTGCTCAATTGCAAACTGAGTTGGAAACTGTAGCCTACCGTAGTCCATGTTTATGAGGGACTATCGTAACCTGATCGCAAACTGACTAACCAACATCTTCGCATCCGCTATCACTTCTCCGCTCTTCTCCTGACGAAGGAATGAAGGGCGGCGACCTGAACAATGTATGGTTTGTATATTAATAGCTATTTAGCTAAATCGCTTCGACAAAGGACGGAAATCATGTATGCGAAAACACTAGTTATGATAATCACTAACAGAGACCAAATATCGCCAGGTTCAAATTGAATGTATTATATAATAAATATAATCCAGCAACATCGCCTATTACAAAACGCTACCAAAATAAGTCCCAAGTGAAACAAAATACCGCCGGGAAACTATTCAGGAAGTTGTTTTGACTAAACTTATAAAAATCAATCAATATCCCCGGTTACCGTACCTTTCCTGCCCTCCTCCTTCTCCTCCTTCTCTTCCCTCTCTTCCTTCTCTTCCTCAGTCCATCTCAATTCCTCTTCATCCTCACAACTACTCTCCACTCCTCCATCCACTGTAGATGACTGATTGTAGAGTGGAGTCTCCGATCGAAGGCAATGCGAGAGGAGGATCTAAAATGAGAATTTGGATATTTATCCCCTAAATACCATGGTCCCGTATCACAGAATAACGGATTCAAAGCCTCTTTCACTACTATCGAGCACATGAATATACGAGATCAAATGTTAGAATATTATATGAGATTTTGGAGAAACTTTTTGGCATTATTAATTCACAACTCTGAGTACTTCACTATTATAGCGCAAATATCTGCAATACATTCTTGGTATGAGAGATGGGGTGAGAATAGAGAGCGGCATGGATACTTGCGCCATAACGAGGAAATAGACATATTAGCTACAAGGTAATGACTAATCTGTCCATTGCACCATTACGGCGCAAGTGTCCATGGCACTCTCGTCTGTCACCCGTGAGACGAGTCCGCAATGAATATTCACACCATGTTAGTGAAATGCACAGAAAAAATAATACATTCACGACTCGAGCACTAATAAATTTCATTGTTATAGTGCAATTGGTGACACCACATATGGACTCCAGCTGCTGTGCTTATTATTTAACCCTGTGAATCAACGCCGTTGAAAAAGAGTAAACGCATATGAAACAGTGTCTAAGCAATCATTTGGAATATTCCAACACATACAAAAAACATAAAACTCAATGAGAAGATCAGATGTCCCATATACTATAATGACTATTTGGTCATTCTGTTCCTAATGTTCACTATGCGTTGTATTTTTAATCATTTCCCATACACCTCGTCATCTTCTTTCACGCGTATCAAAAATTATTGTCAGCCCGGTGCATCGCATTCGAAATAAAAGAATAAACGTCAAGGATCACACGTCTACCAGTATTGTTGGAC
The DNA here is from genome assembly GCA_014805445.1 of Diplogasteroides magnus. Lineage (NCBI taxonomy): Eukaryota > Metazoa > Nematoda > Chromadorea > Rhabditida > Diplogasteroididae > Diplogasteroides > Diplogasteroides magnus. The sequence continues at coordinate 9,614 of JACMIF010002794.1, read as the reverse complement.
CTTCCATGGGAACTCAAATTAAATTGATTGCTCACCTCAGTCATCTCTCCATCCATTGCAGCAGCGGGACAGGAGAGGATCATGCGCACGAGCTTCTCCACCTTAACATTTTATGTTCTCAACAACTGTAGAGCCTCCAAGATTGATCAGAAGTTCACAGCTTCTTCAACTTGAAAATAGCATTTTCCAATTGACTACAATGTTTTTGTCGCATTTCTCGAAGTGTTGCCATCCCTAGTTTACCCTACCACCCAAGTCGGATAAGGGGCTTCATAATGAAATGAATTTGACACTATAGATTATTTTATACCCCAATACTCACAGCTGAACAGCAAGTTGCATAGAATTTCACCGCATATAAGCACTTGAAGGCACCAAATATTGCCTGCTCATAAAAAATCATACAACCGACGAATGAATGAAATGGATTTGTTGCACTAACTGGAAAGATTGTAGTACTAACTCAAAGCTGCACGTCAGCCATTGTCAAAGACATTTCCACCTCCATAAAAACACTAGATGCCACCAATTACTGCCTGTTCAGTAACTACCAAGTAAAGCACTATCATTCTGTCTCAACACTCTGTGGCTGCTAAACACCGTATCCACAAGAATGGAATCGCAAATTAAACAGAACACTAAAATACCTATGCCAGAAGGAATACGAGTAGCTTGAGTGAGCCGAGTGACGAAAGGGCAGAGTGCAATGAGGGAATGGAGCTCCTCACAAGTCTCGTCCTCCAAGTGATCGGCTGCTCCTGAACGGAAAATATGGATTACGGTAATCAGAAGCTTGTATTATAGATGGATTACTGCAGGAGAGCATTCGTGGTCTGGTACGGAATACAGTAATTTGCTGCGCACAGTAACTTGTGTATGCGCGCAAACGTTATTAAGGGAATATAAGGATATATTCAGGGTTCTGCACGGTACTGTACCTCAATTTCTCGTTACCACTAAACCCGTTGAAATCGTGCCACCAACCAAAAGTATAATGATTATTCATTTCAATCTAATAATCTTCTTCACACCACTCCCAAAAATGTAAACTTACATTAAGGAACGCCATAGAAAGCGCCGTTTCGTGTGAGAGGAATTCATCCATATCAGTTCGCTGATTCCAAATGAAGTGGCCGATGAAACCCTCACAGAGAAGAGCAGTTGCCTCTGTGAGCAAGCATCGGTGGTTCAGTGGTAGAATGCTCGCCTGCCACGCGGGCGGCCCGGGTTCGATTCCCGGCCGATGCAAATGTTTTTGCCCATACCTGCAACTTGACGAGGATGCGGTCGCTGTCGGATATGGCTGATTGCAGGGGAACATGAGTGGATGAGACGAGCTTGTGTGTAACTATCGTTGAAAGACTAGTTGAGAGATGGGCAGCCTGGAAATAATAACGCACATAACTGTTCACCAAACGTCGATGGATTTGATCGTTTATACTCATGAATAGGGTGGAATTAGCACCCTATATAATTCTTCCTTCGTACAGGATGGATATTCATCGTTAATACTCATGAACATCCGTTATTAATAGGGAAGTGACACCGAAATCGCCATGTTCCGTAGAACATAACACTCAAATAGAACTGATTGCGATTTACACTAATCTACAGTAACCTATTCATAAACTACAGTATCCTTATCGTCCACTTACTTGGTCTCAGCAAGAGAAGAGAGATGTGCTCCCAGGGAGGCCAGTACCATCATGTGCGAATGAGTGAGGAGGCCTGAAATGTAATTCGAAATTATGCAAGTCAACGAAGAACAAAACCGGCACAACTATGTTTCACAGAATACATTTGAGCAAATCATCGAGTGTTAAACAATTGTGTTTTTGCTCACTTACCAATTAACAAATATTTCGACATTGCGTTTGAATAAGGTTCTATATTTGGAGGCCGGTCGCCATTTACCGTATCCCAACTATCGATTGAATGACTACCGTACCCTTGAATCCGAATACATTCGATAGGTAGTAGTGGGGCGAGATGCGTCTTGAGATTGCGTCCGTTTGAGCGGAGAGACCGAATGCAGCAGAGTCCAGTCGTACGAGTAGTGGAACCTCGACCGAGACCACACGACTGTCCAGGGCGACCTGAAAAGTAATTGATGATTACTGTAGTTACTGTACATTGAAAATTACTGGAACTACAGCAATCTATTTCACATGCCACGCGGGCGGCCCGGGTTCGATTCCCGGCCGATGCAAATATTTTTTGTCATTACTTGCCGCTTGACGAGGATGCGGTCGCTGTCAGAGATGGCTGATTGCAGGGGAAAATGAGTGGATGAGACGAGCTTGGATGTAACTATCGTTGGAAAACTAGTCGAGAGATGGGGCAGTCTGGAATTAACACCGTACATAATTGTTCAATGAAGTAAGCCCGGAATTAATCGATGTGGCTCTTGATAAAACGTTATAAGTCTAGAAGTGGTACCTGAATCTCCATGTTCTGTAGAATATACCCAATGTCAACCTCCTTTGACAAATTATGAGTTACAGTAACTTACAGTACCCAATCCAGACTACAGTGTCTACATACATGGTGTCAGCAAGAGAAGAGAGATGTGCTCCCAGGGAGGCCAGAACCATCATGTGCGAATGAGTGAGGAGACCTGAAAAGTGATTGTAATTCTGCAAGTCTTGGAAGAACAAAGTCGGTGCAATTATCTTTCACAATGTATATTTTGGGAGAAATTCCATTCGTTATCGTTAAGTAATTTGCTCTCACTCGCAATAAAATAAACCAAATAAATCAAGTTCGAGATGTTGCCAGCTACGAAATTTTTACTTTACACTATAACTTACCGATTGACTATGCTACAGAGCAATTATGTTTCAATTGATTCTATATTTGGCGGCCAACCAATACCACCGTAATCTACGATTGATTGACTACCGTACCCTTGAATCCGAATACATTCGATAGGTAGTAGTGGGGCGAGATGCGTCTTGAGATTGCGTCCGTTTGAGCGGAGAGACCGAATGCAGCAGAGTCCAGTCGTACGAGTAGTGGAACCTCGACCGAGACCACACGACTGTCCAGGGCGACCTGAAAAGTAATTGATGATTACTGTAGTTACTGTACATTGAAAATTACTGGAACTACAGCAATCTATTTCACATGCCACGCGGGCGGCCCGGGTTCGATTCCCGGCCGATGCAAATATTTTTTGTCATTACTTGCCGCTTGACGAGGATGCGGTCGCTGTCAGAGATGGCTGATTGCAGGGGAAAATGAGTGGATGAGACGAGCTTGGATGTAACTATCGTTGGAAAACTAGTCGAGAGATGGGGCAGTCTGGAATTAACACCGTACATAATTGTTCAATGAAGTAAGCCCGGAATTAATCGATGTGGCTCTTGATAAAACGTTATAAGTCTAGAAGTGGTACCTGAATCTCCATGTTCTGTAGAATATACCCAATGTCAACCTCCTTTGACAAATTATGAGTTACAGTAACTTACAGTACCCAATCCAGACTACAGTGTCTACATACATGGTGTCAGCAAGAGAAGAGAGATGTGCTCCCAGGGAGGCCAGAACCATCATGTGCGAATGAGTGAGGAGACCTGAAAAGTGATTGTAATTCTGCAAGTCTTGGAAGAACAAAGTCGGTGCAATTATCTTTCACAATGTATATTTTGGGAGAAATTCCATACGTTATCGTTAAGTAATTTGCTCTCACTCGCAATAAAATAAACCAAATAAATCAAGTTCGAGATGTTGCCAGCTACGAAATTTTTACTTTACACTATAACTTACCGATTGACTATGCTACAGAGCAATTATGTTTCAATTGATTCTATATTTGGCGGCCAACCAATACCACCGTAATCTACGATTGATTGACTACCGTACCCTTGAATCCGAATACATTCGATAGGTAGTAGTGGGGCGAGATG
>JACMIF010002793.1:0-16616 GCA_014805445.1 Diplogasteroides magnus | reverse complement strand
GTACTACCAAGTATCATAATGCACTACATTTGAACACAGTCGAAACAACTTGACAAAGTAGTGACAGCGGGGTCCGGTCTTATAATTACTGCGTCTTAACATTTGAGAATTAAACAGAATTAAACATCGTCGTGCATTTAATGTAATCACGAAAACCCATTTCCTTTACTGAGTCCCACTTTTTAGTATCTCTCCCTAGATGGCGCATCTTTCGATTTCAACATTTCGGCACAAGTGCTTGCTCTAAAGCTCTTCTAAGCGGGCCTGTGAACTCTTCAGATCACCTCTTATGATGAAAGACGTGAGCGCCATGGGCAATGATGAACTGGGCAGATTCGAATGATATCACGGCTGGGGTCTGTATTTCACCATTATGGTGCAATTGTCCAGCGCGTTCTTCCGCTCTTCACTCGAGTGTTTAGCCAATCCATTTGAATAGGACCCGAAAGCTGCAAAAAAGAGGCAGCACGTCACATATAACGGGCTGGACCATTTGCTGCACTGAAGCGCGGATCGGAACAATTATAATAAACATGTGCCTCATGACTTCATACGAATGGAGATAAGATACCTTGATCAAGGTATCTTATCTCCATGTTGAAAGAGTAGAAGTACTTCTACGGAGTTGAAAGTTGTAGTTGAAGGATGGCGTCGTGTGTGAATTCGCCTGCAATTTTAAACATGACCTCCTTCCAACCACCCATCGTGCTATCTTTTTAACATGTGATAACTCAGATTGCATTAATCATCAATTCACACCAAAATAGTTTCATTTCAGTACTGCCACTGCCCCGAACGCCACGAAGGCCTAGTCGAACAACGGATGATGGCGTGTGTAGATTTATACATGATTTCCAACACGAACTTCCTCCAACCACATCAACCGGGCCTTTCAGACTGTAATGATCTGAGTGTATTGCGCTCATTTTTCCAATCGCACAATCCTCGGGATAACGAAATGATGACTGATTACTTGGACCTCTATTTTTAGGGTATTTACTCTAAGCCTCCAGATTGACCCCGGTCGTCAATGAATACAGCATGCGAACATTTTTGCCGGAATAAAAATGGTGAATGATCTGGTTTCAACACTACTCAAATATTCGCGTAATGTGACGTCTGGCCGTTTCATGTATGCTTCATAATGCCTACATAAAGGAAGAACAGTGTAGACGCCGGTTGTTGTAAGGTAGGTGCTCGTTTAAAAAAGTAACAATGTAGATTTGAACTCACATCAATTCTTTAGATACCTTAACCTTGACGGTATCATTCCTTTGGGAAGGTCAAAGGGTAACCGAAAGTAGAATCATTCCATACACAAGCAGCCCATGTATGGAATGATTCTCCTTAGATGAATTATTATGACATACCTGAGAGCAAGTCAATTAATCACATTTGACGCAATTCAAATTCATGCTCCATAAGATATTACTCGGATGAAAAATCCTGGCCGTTTCATCTATGTATCATAATGCCTATAGAGGGTGAACACACGTTTTCTTCAGTTATTATTGGGTAAGCGAGCCAGGGAAGATGGCTCCGAGGACTCCCCATTCCGATTGGCGTCGGATAACAGGCATAAGCATATTTCACGCAGTATTATATGCAGTATGTGAAACATATTTTATTTCGGGATTACGAAATTTGCGCAAAGATACTTCTGCGCAAGAAATTTTTAGCTCAAGACACCTCCGCGCAGGCCATTCCCGCACAACTCATTACTCCTTCCGTTTTCATATTCATGAAATACTACCAACATGAAAGTTGATGCTCTTGACGACACAAACAACTTTCTTGCTTACGACAAAATGTGAAAATGAAAACTAAACGAGTTATTCCAGAACGGCATTTGAAGCTTCCGGAACACTTTAACCCAATAATAGTGTGAATGATTCATTTTATAATAATTATCAAAACAATGTTGTTCGGGGCTCATATCGAAACTGACGACGCCGAATCGCCACGCTAATATTCCTTGGTGGGGAATACGAAAGGGAGCAGAAATGACGGCGAAAACGAAAAAAAATGAAAGAATTTATGAGAGTCAATAACACAATCAATGGCACATATCCATGAGCGTTAAAAATGCAATTTGTATTCAGTGGCCCCTGTGGCAGCGTCAGCACATTGGGTTAGTGGAATCGATCGCAGTTATCATTATTACCATTTATCGAGTAAATGATTACATACCTTGCGCTTTGTGCTAACATCCCCCTACGCTTAGCAGTGTCATCTTGGCAACTTCATTCATCACCATCGCCTCGCTCTTCTTCGATGTCTCGCAGATGTTTTAGCCCATTTGATTATCTGACAGCATTCTTGATAAATAATAAAGATGGAGCTGTTCAAGGATGTTTTAAAACATTGTATTACTTATGCTTTTAAAGGCAATGACCGAGAAGTATCAACTTATTATTGTTTCCTAAATTTTCATTAATTCGAGAAACATATTGGTAATTTATTTATCGTTGAACTGACTCTGTTATTATCTTTTCATTATCATACATTTCTCGGATCTCTAGTTTTAGGCCTTCGAAGCCACTACATCGTCTTTGTGCGGACGGTCGTCAGCGAATACGAAAAGGCGACCATGTGTATGCGATTTAAGAAGGTGAATGATATATTTTCAACGATTCTCAAATATTTACTCGCGTTATATGACGTCGGGTCGTTTCATGTAAGCATCACAATGCCAACTTAGCGAGCAACTGGTCTTGCCGCCAATGTGAGTGTGGTATGTTGATGATAAAACCAATATTGTTCGGAGCTCACGCCGAATCTTCCGAAGCAACAACAGTGACGCTAACATCTCTTAGTGGGCAATACGAAATGAGAAAGGCGAACGTTGGAAAGTGAAAGAATTACCTAGTCGTCAATGGCGATGATTCATTCAATCACACATGCGTTGTGAAGGGCGATGATAGACCCTCACGCAATGATTATGCAGTGGACATTCGGTCCTTAATTTCATTTCTACTACATAATCCACTACGTATTAGGCATTCAAATGTGGAAAATGATCACATGCCATGCGGGGTAGTTATAAACCTTATTTAATGCAACAGTTATGTAGGTAGTGGACATTGGGCCGCAATGGGGTATACAAATGAAAACGGTATAAAATGTGGGATGTGATAGTAAAACAACGTGTGCCTATTGAGTATACGCTCCTAATCGATCATGCATTGTTTTCCCAACCGAGTAGAAGATAAGCTTCACGTGGAATATGTATTGAACAAACGGCTATTTCCGTTGATTTGTCTCAGTCAAACCATGCATCTGTATTTACCGGATATTCAGACTTCTAAAATCGGCTTCGAGGATCTTTGTGACGTTGAGATAACCGATAAAAGGAAATAACAATAGAAAAAAACAGAAAAAATCAATACATTTTTTCAATTCCCCACGGAAAACTCGTGGAGAGACTTGTTCAAACTGTGAGCGTGTCGACCCGCGCAGAGACAGCGTCGCCAGTCGCAATACGGACCTACAGTGTTGATCAGCCAGTTTTCACTTGCGTCGGTGTTTACCTGAATTTATACTATTCATTTCAGCATTTTGGAATATTATTCCTTTTTGTATTGTTCGCTGCAGAAATTATTTTATTTTTACCTGAACAGTGTCATAATGGGAGAAATTAGAGCGAAGAGCACGTTGAAAGCGAGTGGAAGAGTGCTGAAACGAATACATGTTTAGTCCCACTGTAAACATGCAAGAATGCTAAATATCAACATTAATTTCTTGGAGCAAGCTGTGGTAAAATAAGTAGAAACCTTTTACTAGGGCGATATTATTGTTGTGAAGGGCAACAGACTCCGTCATGAGTAATTGCGCCGTAATAGTGCAATCAGAAAAATAATAGTATCACTAGTTCGGCGGTAAATGAAATGATTTGACTTCAATGCAATATCTGATGCCAATGAAATATTCTGATCTAACATGAAGGGAGAGTGAATCCTCAAAAGAAAGGAACGAATCCAAGCACTCGATTATCTCATCAGGAAGAAATTCGACGAACGATGTGTACGGCATCTGCAAAATTGTATTTGAGGAGAGAATGGCTCATCGAAAGCAGAAAAGAAATGAGTCTATCGCTAAGATAGAGACACTGCTGCATATCTACATGGCTACTTAACTGAAGCTGAGTGAATTATTACTTACGGTTTTGATAGAGATTATGGGAGCCACATGTTCAAATGTGTCCAAAATGATTTTATAAATCAATTTTAATTAGTTTACATCGAAATAATTTGAAAAATAGCTCAAATTCGCATTCTCACAGAGGAGTTCAGATATGTTTCATGATTCCAATATAAAGAAATGTACACTTTGCGATCGTAGGTAATAAAATCGCCATGTGTACCAGCTATGTCACTTCCATTTTCCACAATAATAAGCGGGCCAAAAAAGATGGCTCCGATACCTCCCAAATCCGAGTTGTATAGAATAGCAGAACATATATCAAGCGCGTGAAACTTATTTCCGTGCATTGGAAGGGAGGTAGAGAGAGCGGGTGACCGAAAGGAGAGTTCATTTCTTCACCGTCCCCTTCACCTTCCCCTTGGAACGCGGCATCGGTGCACATCTCCAGCGTAAAAACTGTTTGGAGATACCGATTAGATGAACGTAAGGAGAAGCTTTATCAGTCTGTTTTCCCGACTGCAGGCACATTTTGAGTCTGTTCCAAGGCGGCATTGGCCGCTTTCGGAACATTTTAACCCAATAATAGCGTCAAAGTTGCGGCTTCGGAAGATTCGGTATGAGCTCTGAACAATATTGGTTTTATCAGCAACTTCCCACACTCACATTGGCGGCAACACCAGTTACCCGTTAAGTTGGCATTGTGATGCTTACACGTGAATTCACACGAACCAAAATCATATTCATAACGCGATTGCTTGAGTAGTTTTGAAATATGATCATTCACACTCTTTTTGAAGTGTCTAAATTGAGCACGCAGTCTCGCAGATACTCTCGAAGCTGATCACGCCAAGTGTTCATTCTCCATTATGGCGCAAGGGTCCATGTCGCTCCTATCGCCGAGAATGCCACGTATTTATAATGATGATAGGAATGATTGAAAGTCCACAAGCATTTGAAAAATGTTGATACCAGATCATTCATCTTCCCAAATCGAATAAACACGTTGCCTTTTCGTATTCATTGACGACCGGCCGCGCAAAGCCGATTTAGTGGCAAGGCCCTAAAACTAGAGATCCTAGAAATCAATAATCTTTTCGTCATCTTTTTTGGGGACTGTGTGATTGGAAGAACGAAAATAGTGCAATTAAAATTATTACAGCTTGAAAACAGAACAATATGTGATTGGAGGTTCGCGTTGAAAATTGCAACGTGAATTCATACGCGACGGCATAACTGTTGCGTGAATGTCTGTCATACCGCATTGGATGTGTCATTTTCTGAATCATCACTATTTGGCCTTCGAGCAATTCTTTCGCTTTTCTCAATTTCATCCTCATTCCGCCCCCCCCCCGCCTTTCGTCCTAACAATAAGAACTAAGAAACGCTAGCGTAAATGTTACGGCATCGTAAGATTCTTTGTGAACACCGAATATTATGCGTGCCAATTGAACTGTTCTTTAGCATCTTATCTTCCTATAAGTATAGTGCGTGAAAAACATGCTAAATCGCTATTATGTCTTTAGCAGAGATACGAAGAAATATAATAGAACGCAAAACGAGAGAGACACAGTTGGTCAAAAACATATGTGTACTAGGTATAACAGTTCGGTTTGTATGCATAATATCATTGATTTTGTTCATTGATGACAGCTCCGGCGCCTAGACTTGTGAACTCACTGTCCACCCTCTATGTAGGCATTATGAAACATACATGAATTGGCCTGACATCATATAATGCGAATGCTTGAGAACTTTTGAAATCCGACAATTCACCCTTCCAAATATAATCCAAGTGCCGTATGCAGTAACGACGATCGGTGGAATATTAGCGTAAAGGCTACGGCATCAAAAAATTGCACTCAGCCCCACGCAACATATATTTATTCATTTTTCCTGCAAACCGTCATTCACTGATGACAACACTTTTCGTCCTCTATGTAGGCATCGTGAAGCATACATCAAATGACGATCGTCAAATGTGTCACACATTTGAAAATTCGCCCCAATTTTATGCCTTAACCAGCAAGTCTAGTAAAAATCATAAAAATCATTCAACATTAGTACTCTCCATTGCTGGTATACACGTCCCACAGTGAAGTCTGAATTTCGCGTAAAAATTCTCAAATATAGCAAGTTTTGACATTTTTGAGCCTTTAGACTCTTTTTTCTCGAAAACAAGGCAATATTGCCACTTTTTCTATATCTTAAAAAATTTCCTATTTCAACCCAATTTCATCCCACATAGTTTACAGTTTACAGTTTAACGCTTTTTTTATCGAGATCAACAAGCAGTGCCATTTGTGGTGGGGTCACTGGATCTGGAGCGCCATGAAACGGTTCCATTTGACTGGGTCCTCTGCCTTCCTTAGGAACTCGGGTCCGACCGCTTTGACAAAGTCGTCCCTCCATCTCATAACTGGTCGTCCTTTCTTTCGCTTACGCCCACGTGGGTGCCACTCTAGGACAGCGCGGGCCCATCTACTGCAATCAAGAGTCGCAATGCGAGTAACCCAACGCCACCTCCTTTCCCTGCAGAAGTGAAAAGCATCCATTAGCCAGTCTGGTCTCGCACCCACTCATTCGTCCGCCTATCGAGCGGTGAGACGCCCAACATTGATCTCTCCCAGCGCCTCTGCGCCACAGCGAGCCTGTTCTCAAGTCTCCGACTGAGAATCCAAGTTTCCGAGGCATAAGTGAGGGCAGGTAAAATAGCTCCTTCGAAAAGGCGCTTTTTTGTAGCCATGGGAACTAGTCGATTTGTGAACAGAGTGCGATACCGGTTGAAAGAGAAATTTGCAGCACGAATTCTCCTTTGGATCTCACCCGCAAAGCGGTTGTTATCTAAGGAGACTTCTTGCCCTAGGTATACACACCTGTCCACCAATCGAACCTTGTGACCTCCAATAGTGACTTCTCTGCTCCCGGGATTGGTCGTGATGGCCACTGTTTTGGATGGATTCAGTACCAACCCGACCTTCCCCCGGGCAGTAGCCAACTGGTCAACCATGTGTTGAACCTGTCGACTATCGTGACTAATTAGTACTGCATCATCAGCGAATAAGAGGTGGTTCAGGTGCATCCCGTTAATGTTGATTCCCTTCCCAGTCCAACGGAGAGTTTTGAAGGCCTCGTCAAAACTCTCCGTTGGACTGCCCCCACATAGTGAATGGTTATAATTTCATGGGCGGCCTCCGGTTGTTTGCTTGTTAGTGGGTTATAGGTCGTCGGGTCATTTGATGTATGCTTCACGATGCCTACATGGAGGATGAAGAGTGTTGTCATCAGTTAAATGGCGGTTATTTAGTAGGTTGAAAAATATATAAAAAATATTGCGTGGTGCTCGGGGAAATTTTTCGATGCCATAGCCTTTACGATAACATTCCACCGGTCGTCGTTCTACACACGGCACACTTCCTCAGTGAGCTCTCAGCAATCCCTTCACTTCCCCAACTTTAACTTCTCTTCTGCTCAACTTTCTTTTACCTTTTCGGACAGACTACCATGAACAACTGGCGATTAAACTGTTCATCATCTATGCACGGATTGTGCAGCATACGTGAAACAGCCAGACGCCAAATTACGCTAGTTTAGAAATGTCTAAATTGAGAGCTTCAACCTTCCAAATACCCTCGAATCCGAGCATTTCAATTGTCAACTCACCATTAATGAGCAAATATTGTCTTTCACCTTGAAATGCCACGTATGGTGATGGAAAATGACGGAATCATCCCCGTTGGCCTCTCACTATTTCTTTCACTTCCCCACTCGCTCGGCTTCCCTGTAGTCTTACCCCCTAAGGAAGGCTAGCATCAAGGTTTAGAGATGGTGAGTGATTCCTGAACTAAATACATTTGGTTTCTTTAGTTAATTTCATTTTCCATCATAAAATCGCACGCTACTCTGTTCACCCTCAATCTAAGCATGGTGAAGCATAGATGAAACGGCCAGACGCCATATAATAACACGAATGTTTGAGTGTGTCGAAATCGGACAATTCACCCTTACCAATCCCATCCAAGTGGTTCCCTTTCAAATGCGACATCATATCACGGCTCAAGTGTCCATTTCACAATTGCGGCGCAAATCTCCATGCCCCCAGACGTCTATATGCAAGTACTAACGGAAAACCACTGACCTGTCCGGTTCCCTTTCCGAACGTTGTAGCGCATAAAAGAATGCTGACTGAGCGGTATGCATAAGTTTTGACTCAGTTGCACAAGCCATGTTCATTTGTTAACGGTGTTCGCTACAAAGTTTTCGCTGCTCAGCAGATTCCGCTCTCCAGAGTAGGTGCTTGATTGGAGTACCATTTCCTTTTCATACTGTGCAATGGGAAGAACGAGCGTAGAGAAGTCAGATTTACAACGGTTTGAAAGGACTGGACTGTAGGAGGGATTGCGTATAAGAAATTAGATACAAGCGATTTCCCACAGAACCATCCGTTTCTCTCCTCGGCCTCTGAGCGTTCGGGGTGATGGCAGAACTGAAATGACAAGATTTTTTTAGCGTAATTAGAAGGCGTAGAGAGCTTCTATCAAATGAACGAACCGTTCTTTCAATACATATTTCACGTGATGCGTTTAGAAGTATTTTCTTCTTCTAACTTTTAGAAGAAAAAAAACAATGCATGTGTATGGGACACGTGTTGTTCTTTGATCATTTCCCTCATGCTCACTACGTACTGGACTGGCTGACCTTTGTAAAACTGTTGCGTCAACGTCTATAAATGCCTTTTACTTCGGATTGATCCCCTGGAGAAAACGCTTGGAACGCCAGGGTGTAACTCCTAATCGACTGGCCCATCAGTCCACCGGCAGGAACACATCCCCCTTGGATTATCCCCCTGACCCCGGAATAAAAGACTTCGGATTGCATGTGTTTTTGACTGACAATGAATCATCCCCATTGACCAATAAGCAATTCTTTTGCTTTCCTCACTTTTCCTCATTTCGGCTCTACTTTCCTCTTACCCCCACTAATTAATGTGAGCGTCATGGTTATGGCATCGTAAGTTTCGGTGTAGATCTGAACAACATTGGTTTTATCAATAATTCGAACCATCATCTGACTGAATACGACACTGTTTAACCTCTATGTAGGCATTATGAAGCATACAGGATACGGCCAGACGTCACGATTATTTTAGTAGTGTTGAAACCAGATCATTCACCATTTTTATTCCGACAAAAATGTTCGCTTGCTGTATTCATTGACGACCGGGGTTAATTTGGAGGCTTAGAGTAACCCCTTAAAATAGAGGTCCAAGTAATCAGTCATCATTTCCTTATTCCGAGGATTGTGCGATTGGAAGAACGAGGGTAATGCAATCAGATTTATTTAGTTTGAAATTACAGGACGATGTGCGGTTGGAGGAAGTTCGTGAACGGAATAATGCAGAAATTTACATACAACGCCATCCATTGTTCGACTCGGCCTCGGGGCGTTCGGTGCAGGGGCAGTACTGAAAAGATACAATTATGTAGTGTCAAATTGAAGAAGGATACACATCATCAACGGAACGAGCCGTTCGTTCAATACATATAATATGCGTGATACTTATCTTCTACTCTGTTTAGAATACAATGCATGATCGAAAACAATGAAGGCCTAGTAGACACGAGTTGTTCTTCGATCATTGCCCACATTTATATGCCTAATATGTAGCGATTTGGTATGCACGACACTACGGTCCGAATGTTTATCATTGCGAAGTGAATACTTATCTTCACGTATGTGTCATTTACTGACAATGAATCACCCCCATTGACCCATAAATAATTCTTTTGCTTCCCTCGTATTTCTTCATTTTTTCTCTACTTTCCTCTTACCCCACTAATGAATGTGTGCGTCATGGTTATGGCATCGTGAGATTCGGTTTGAGATCTGAACAACATTAGTTTTATCATTAACTTCAAAGACCTTCCAGATCTAACTGATGACGATGCTGTTTACCCTCTATGTAGACATTATGAAGCATTTATGAAGCGGCGTGACGACATATAATGTGCCTGTTTGGGAATGGTAGAAATCGGACAATTAATACATCCAAATCCTATCCAAGAAGTCGCCTACCATGTGAAGTAACGACTATCGGCTCAAAGTCGATTTGGAAGCTTCGAAATCTGTCTCCCGACGGAGCAGGAAGAGAAAGCCGGAAAATTTGTGAATTAGGAAATAACACGCGAATTCGCTCACGAAGCCATCCGTTGTTCAACTCGGCCTCGGAGCTTTCGGGGCAGTGGCAGTACTGAAATTATGCGATTATACAGTGTAAATTTGAAGAAAGATGAAATACCGTCAACGGAACGAGCCGTTCGTACAATACATATAATATAATCACTATTGACCAATGAGCAATTCTTTGGCTTTCCTCACTTTTCTTCATTTCGGTTCTTATTTCCTCTTATCCCCACTAATGAATGTGAGTTTAGATAAAACCAATGTTGTTCGGGGTTCAGATTCGGTGAGAACCCCGAACAACATTGGTTTTATCTTTAATATCAAACATCTCATCGTCACACTGAAGACGTGACTGTTCACCCTCTATGTTGGCATTATGAAGCATACATGAAACGGCCAGATGTTTGAGAAGTGTTGAAAACGATTAATTCAGCGTCCCAAGTATCCTCGAAACGAGTCAACAGTTGCTGACTTGTTGAATTGTTGAAAAATATTTTGTTGCACATCCCTTGTCGCCAACCATATCCGCGGAAACCGCCTGGAAGGCCTAGAATAAAAACCAACCATTTGTCCTGTTCTCATTTCGAACGTTTCGACTTAGAATATGTACTGCCAAAGCGAAGGTGATACAGTGTGACGAAAGATTGACTCGACTTTACAAGCCATGTGCATTTCATTGCTGGTTTTACGGTTTTCACTTTTTCATATTGCAAGGAATTGGCTATGCCGGGAACATTGTTTCATCAAGTCGCATCGCTTCAAAAGCCCGCGGTGAAACATAACTAAACGCGAAATTTGTTCGTTTCAAAGGCGCGCGCTTAGAAATCACGTCGAAGTCTCTGAGCGGGTGGACACTGCTACCGGCAGTTTTTGTGCGGAATGTAAAGCGGAAAAAATAGGAATTATTTGTTGGGACTCTCACCAGATCTTACGATGTCGGGATGTTTGTGTTGACATTCCTTAATGAGAGAGAATGAGAAATGACAGTGGGAAAACGGTCGAATTTCTTACCCTTAGTGAGGTTGAATTCGACATTGTAAGATTCGGTGCTAATTCCCAACAACATTGGTTTATCTTTTTTTAAAGTCATACACTCAGAATCAATCGTGGCAGCACTGTTCACCCTTTATGTAGTCATTATGAAGCATAGATAAGAAGGCAAGATGCCATCTAAAACAAATGTTTGAGTAATGTTGAAACTATCCATGTGATGAAATCGATTATTACCTGTCTTGACGCTTTCAATTTCGTCATCTGGAACTTGGACGGTCTCACACCGGATGATTGATCTTAGTCGGAGCATTTTTTTTCTTCCATAGGTGAATGTCGAGGATGCCGATCCTCAAGCGAACTCAGTGAGTGTAAATAGACAAGCTAGGTGCCGGCAAATGGTGCATTTCTCAACCGTCTAGCCTCCGTCGTGCTGTTCTCTATGAATAGCGCTAACTGCTCCGCAGAGACTAGAGAATGACGAAAGAACTTTTTACAGTTTTAGAAACCCCAAGGAAACCGAGTAGAGGCAGATACATAAGAGGTCCACACAATCTTTACGTTTCGAAAATAAATTTTAAAAATCTCACAGGAAACCCATCCATTCCACATTTAGACATTTTACGATCTCTTCGCAACAATACTCCGAGTAGTATTACAGATAGTGCGAAGATGCACTGATGCTCCGTGTCTTTGTGCAGTGATCTAGTAGCTCGAACTTGGGCGAGTAGACAGCTTTCGGGTAAAATCAATCTGCAACATTCCGATTGTTTTAAAATTTCAAGAGCTTGAACGGACACTCCGGGGAGCGACGATATATCCTTTTCAATGGAACAAATGATAAACTTCACACCTGACTTTTATGCATCCGTGGAAAATAGGTGAAAAGGAAGCAATGTGATAGGTAGGTACCTTGATATTGCGAGTTTTCCAGTTGAAACAGTTCCATATAGGAGAACAAAAATAGATGAAGGTTGACTCGTTGTAGGCGAGGGCGGATGGAAGGGAAAAGAAAGGGAAGAAGAGGGAAGACCCCTCTTTCACAGACGCGGTGATTCGTTATCGTGCCTTTTGAAGAGAGGAATACAGTGATGATTCATGTACACAGTGTACTTAGTACTGTTCTTTTCAAATTCTTTATTCCGACTTAAAGGATCCACAAAGGGAGATTGTTTTGCATGCACTTTCGGGTTCACTTCTCTCCATTCCCCCACTTTCTCGTCGTCAGAGCGGTCTACTCTGTCAACGAGAGAGCAAGGGAATTGGAGAGAAGTGATCCCGATAGAGCATGCAAATAAATCTCCCTTTATGGCTCCTTTAACACAGTTGTACATAAAAATGGTGTCTTCATTTGAAGGTCAATGCATCAGAAACAGTAAAGGGGCCTTTAGTCAGTGGACATCTGCGTGCATTAATTCTCAACATATTGGCTTCGTCTTGTGTGGGCGAAGTGAGTCGAAGCCCTCCTGGGTCGTGGATCTTTCATAGATGCAAAAACACTAGTTCGAGACAAACGGTGTCTGAAATACATTACACTAGTGATAGAACGATCAGTTGCGCTGTACTTTAATCACTTATCTCACTTCATATGTACAGGGGACGTGCGTAGTTGCTTGAGCTTTCGCTTGCATCGAAGTATTATACATACTCGGTTAAGTTGGTTTCATGAAAAATAAAGTGCATTTCTCACACGTCTAATTTCCGCAAAACTGTTGTACCGAAGCTCAACATAGTAGATAGGACGAAAGAAAAATGCACTTTGCTACAGTTTTAGAAATCCTACTGAAAGTTATATGTCAGAATAACTGTTGTCATCAAGCACGCTCCAAAAATAGCCTTATACGCATTCTTACTATTACAGAAGCTGTCCGGGGATACTTCGAAGCGCTTCCCAACGGATATCAGTCTCTACAATTCACCAACTCTCTCGTAGTCAGAGTAGATCACTCTAACGACGAGAGAGTGAGGGAATTGAGAGACTGATATCCGTGGGGGAGCGCCTCGCAATCTCCCCGGACAGCTTCTTTAACACAAAATTCGGGCGTGGTGCCCGTTTACAGGCCGATAACGGTATTTTTAGAAAACCTATTTGAAACTGACAAGCCCTTGATGATTAGTATCACGATGCGTACCAGAAAAGAGATACATAAAAACAATGCCAATGAGAAATTGATGAACTCTTTGTCTTTCTTTGCTCCTGAATTTTTGTCACGTAAAAACTCATTGAAAACTGAACCCAATTTAAAAATGTTATTGTTAATTCAAAGTGTTTTGAGGTCGTATATAGTATTAGGTTGGTGCATATGTTTTCCACCACTTTGTTTCGACTGCTGTATTTCCTCTTCTATAGATGATGGTCCCTACTCATAATTATCGTAGTCTCCCCACATAAGATTTCACAAGCTGCCACTGTCACCAGCTTCAGCCGCAGTAATGATGCGCGGCGCGATTTTTCGAAGTTGGTCGACTCGCGCGCTTTCTACCCCTCTTCCCATACTTTACTGCGTCCTAGCTCAGCGAGTAGAGCTACCTCGAAGGAGATAGCATACAAAATGTAGCCGATTGAACTTCCGATAACCATGAATTATCTACTCGCTCAATTCTCAATATTCACAGAGTTACAGCGGAAATAGTGGGATAAGTCAAAAAACCTCAAAAACCCTCAAAAAACGTTCAACGTGCAGTTAGGACATTGTGCTTCTTCCAGTTTCCGGGTATTAGTAGGAGAATTATAAAAAGAAAAGTTGGACATTTTACGGTTTGAAATACGACCACAATACGCATAAACGCTGTCTTTGCACGACTTTTTGACAAAATCCATGAATTTTTGTGACAGATTTCATCATTTCCGTTGCAACTCCGCGAATATTGAGAACTGAGCGAGGAGAAAATTCGCGATCATCGGAAGTTCAGTTGGCTACATTTTACTTTTGACAACTTAGAGGTAGCTCAACTGCGAGAGCTACGACCCACACAAGTAGAGAGGGGTGAAAAGCGTGAGTCGACCAAATTCGAAAAATCGCGCCGCGCCTCCTTACTGCGGCTGAGGCTGGTGAGTGTGGCAGCTAGTGAGATCTTATGTGGGGAGTCTATGATAATTATGGATAGGGGCTAACATCAATAGAAAAGGAAATACAGCAGTCGAAACAAAAGTGGCGGAAAACATATGCACCAACCTAATACTAAATCAGATATATTTCATATATATGTATTATTCATATATATTGAATTATTGCTTTCGTGAAACATAACTAATCCCGCATACAAACTCTCAACCCTAATGCATACCCAAGCATGCGGCGAAGAACAGGAGCAGTATGACCCAGGGAAGCATCTCTGCATCTGGAATGCGTTAACAGTATAGATCGTGACTTGATTCAGATATTGACAGCCGTTCATTTCTAGCCGTCTAATTTCACTTCTAGCGGTTGTCTCTGCAAAGGGGGAGACGACCGCTAGGAATGAAGTTAAATGGTTAGAAATGAGCGGCTGTCAATATCTGAGTCAATTCACGGTCTCTAATTAACAGTGATGGTTAGTGGGTGAACGAGGGGACCGCCATCTACGCCATATTGGCGAACTGGACAAATGCGCATTCGTAATTGTTATTCTCTCTAGAGTTTCACAATCGGTGGTAAAGTGCATTATTTGCTCATTCGTCCAAATCACTCGCAGCTGCTGTCTCTACGTTCGATCGAGTGCATTAGGGGAATGAATAATGCACTTTACATGTTATTGAGCACTAAATCCAACGGTTTCCATTTCAGCATTATGGCTCAAATGTCCATCACGCCCGCATTTTTCATCCGATTCAACAATACGGTCATTTGCGCGTAGGTCTTTATGATCAGATAGAAACCTATAAAAGGGAAACGTATATAAATGAGTAATGATTAACCTGAATTGCTGGACGTGTATGTGGAAGGGGAGTGTTCAATGCGTTCGGCGCTAGACTCTGGAACATCTTTTTGCGATCTTGGCCTTTGTTAACAAACAGTAAAACAGGCACTGAAACTGTCGGATTATCGTGTATAAGTGCATTGGAAGAAATTGGGCGAGTTACAGATATTACTCATCCACAAGCCATTATTCGTGAGTTAGCCCTCGAAACATAGACAGAATCGGATACGAAACCAAGAAGGGCAATTCAATACCTTTCTGAATATATCTTTCCATTGCTGATTGAAGAATAGTTCCATGTAAGGGAACGAACGACGCTTGAGTAGAGCCTCGTTGTAGGCGAGCAGAAGAGAATGAAAAAGGAAGAAGGGGAGAAGAAATCTCCTACCCAAACGCGATGATTCATTGTTCCAGCATTTGCGAGAAAAGAAGAATGCTAGGCTGATTCATGGCAGGGATAACATGAGACAGACAATCGCTCTGAGTGAATTTGACAAATGATAAATGCACTTTACTGCCGATTTAGAAACACTGATAAAATGCCTATGGATCATATGGGTGAGACAACTGCGCGACGGAGAAAAGTGACAACAAATTTACTGTTTTAGAACTCCAGGTCACATGGTTCTGGGTAGAGTGGACGGGAGGGGAGATGGTCGACCAACGCCACTGTTATTCTTTTCTTCTGTTCCCCATTGCGAGCGGTCGCTCTCTCGCGTTGGTCATTCGCGTTGGTCGACCAACGCATTCAAATTTGAGAGAGAGAGAGAGCTGCTGCTCGCAATGGGAGGCAGAAAAGAGAGTGAAAATGCGTTGGTCGACCAATTCCCCTTACGTTGGGCGACCATTTCTTCTCCCGTCCACTCTAGTTCTGGGCTTCAATCTGCCGAAGAAGTGCTTTAAATGCGCGTTGTCTGGATGGTCCGAGACATCTAAAAACGACATTTGACCCAATGGTTCTCATATTTGACATTTGACTAGGTTACTTATCAAAATAGTTGCTAAATTCTTGTAAAATAATTTTTAACATATAGTATATGTTATCACGATACATCGCGCTGGAATACCAGTGAATAGAGTTATCAGCACATTAAGTACAGTATCGATAATATGTTTCCGTCCACTCTCCTTTCTCCGATATCTCAGCTCTCAGTTTTCAAAAACTTCTGAAATTTTTCATGTATATACTAGACCACATGACGGATATTTGCTGAATATGACGACCCTGCATCTCGAGTGGCCGCTTCCCCATGGCAAAAAGAAGGTGTTTCGGCTGTTCAAAGCTTCGCCATTTTGCCCTGAGTGGTCCAAAACAAAAAAGCCAATTTACAAAGTTGGATCACCGTAGGGACTCTTAACCCTGAAATTTTCAGAATTTTAGGTCGCTTCCCCATCGAGAAATA
>JACMIF010002792.1:0-13153 GCA_014805445.1 Diplogasteroides magnus | reverse complement strand
ATGACAGGGGGATACACACAAGAGAACTGATTCTGGCGGGATGGAATCGGAGCGAGAGCCGGAGCAACAGCACGCCACCCTGCTTGTGGACCAGAATGAATGTGAATGTATTTTTCGCAGGACTGCCGTCTGATTATGCGAACCATAAATGAGGCAAAGAGAGCACCGGAGAAGACGAATGAAAAAGGAATTGCTGAAGGATTAGTCAAGAAGAGAAGGACGATGAGGATAACTGGTTAGTATTTATCTATGTATTTATCGTGCATCATATTTATATGGGAACGTGTTAAGAAATAAATGCGAAAGCGCGTACAAGAGTAGATGAAAAGGAGATGAAAATGACAAGAATAGGAACAATATATTTCTATATTTTTTACATTCGTTTTTGAAATGAGGAATGATAGCTCCCTGAAGCTCTTCTCTTTTCAGGACCATGTTGCTGTCAATGCGACTGTGATGATGAGAGTCGATCTCTTCCCTCTCTTCAGCTTTTATGGGATCGGAACAAGACAAAGCTGGTACCGTAACTCTTAATTATGACTGGTGTTGTAATGTAGAATTTAAAGCTTTTTTTATCAGATGGCTGGTCTCAAATGGCTTTCCTTGGGCTGTCCATATTGCGAGAAGACGGAGTGGCATTATGGTGATCGCCTGGATGTTCATATTACGAAGTGAGTTTAGAATAGGGTTCTCTTATCGGGATGTTATTGATCGCCGCCCTCTCCACAGGCATACTGTGCATCTTCTTGATTTCAAAATCTCTGTGCGTTGAAATCATGCACTGGGCTAACCCTTCGACGTCGAACGAAGTCGAAGTTGGGGCAGTCGAACTTTTAGAAAATTGGGAACCGAAAATCCGAAAATATATTATATATGATAACGACACTGTAGCGAACCATCACCTAATGAGGGACCCTGAATTTTTCATTTTTTTGATCCTATGGGCATTCGGACATTTTCTTTTTCTTCTTGCGGGAACCCGGACATTTTCATTTTTCTCACCTCGTCGAAAACCCTAGCACTACCGACTATGCAATACAATGAAATTTGATCCATGATGGTTGCACCATGTGTCTTTATGGTGAACGTGCCCCTTTTCAACATCCGACAGAAACATCCCGATAGGAGAACCTTGGCTTATTGTTAGAGTGGGTCCCGTCCTTGCCACGAACGAGGGAATGAATGGTTTTATGAAGTCCTTGGATTACGAATCTAATGAGAATTAAAGTTGTATAGGTCACTCATACAGTATGAGTACACTACCCAACCCATTAAATTGATCCATTGTATTATAAAATGCGACGTATCGTTTTTTTCCTTCTAGGGAACACAAAGAGATACGTGAAATGATCTTCGGATGCGTTGCATGTAATGTCTGGTATTACACCAAGAAGGAAGCGGAGACTCACGCGAATGGAAGGAAGGTTAATACTGTTTGTCATTACTTTTTGTCCGATATAAGGCGGACGATTTTATGCAGCTATTCCAGCAAGGTTTAGATATTTTATACCTTGGAAACTCTGTAAAATCTCATAAATTCTGAATAAGACTGGCACAGCCCTAAAACGTAACCATCTATGACACGAAAGTTGGAGATTGTCTTTTCAGGACTGTTGCCTGGTCGCACGCAGTGTGGATGATGCGAAGAAAGCAGCAAAGAAGAGAAAGAATGAAATGAAGAGAATGCTGAACAGCCAGCTAAGAAGAAGAAGAAGATTGAGTGAAGGGACGTCCATGGACGAATAGACAAGTTCACTTTGTAATCATCCTCCTCTGATAGGTGTGTACTGCCCCTAACATTCACCCTGTGTATGCATTTTGCCTGTGTTTTATATCATGAATAATCAATAATTTTGCTGTTCCTATTCTAGTACATGAATGATTAGAGTTTCCAAAATACGATAATGCCCTTCCATTCGAATTACTCCACCAGTACTTTCTAGCATGTGAGAGTATGTTGTAGTTGGTCTTTCTTTCCATGACTTATTGATAACATTTGATGTTTGTTATAATTTGGTATTTTGTGTTTTCATTGACCATTTGTTTAACTCTCCTCATAAAAGATGGTCACGTCACTCGGACTGCCAGTCAACATTTCATTTTGCGTTGTCCCACGACAGAGAGTGGTGTAAATTTGCGGCGTTTCCTTAACAGTGAATGATGAATTTGCGCGGTTGTCTCGTTTTGTCATTTCAAAAGTTTACCAGGTTCCCCTGGTAGATCCCACACCGTGCTCACCACTGCTTCTTGCTACTTTACATTACAATTTCTAATACCTCCAATGTTATTCCCGATTTTCCGTGTGTCTGTTATTCCGATCTCTTTGTTAACCTGTTATGTTACTTGTTTGCCGTTTGGCATAAAATCTGAACAGAATAGATGTTAAAGTGATATTGCCGACCGTGAGTCTATCAAACTCTCAAATACCAAATGAATACCGTATTCCCCTCTCCGCACTAGGATACTGATATTGAGCCTAAAATGTCTAAAATCGGTGTTTGATTGCATGTGGAGCGAGTTGTGGCTCATCAGGTGTCACATGACAGAAGGGACTACGAAAGAGAACAGACTAGTGAGGAGGTTATGCTTTCTCTCTTTTATGACCGATAACCCAAGCTGAGAACGACCGGTGTCTGACTTTTCATAGTCGTGCGTGGCTGAAATTCACTGCGATTGCGGTAGACCATAAATAGAATCTTTTATTGAGCGCTGTGGTGCGGTTTCGGTAATTCACGAGAGAGTTTTCACTACGGTTCATAGTCTCAATTCAGCGCACTAATGGTTTTTTTCATTTACTAAAATTTAATTCGTTGTTTATTGAACGGCTCATATGCCATACATTGGTTCTGCCCACACGTTGAGCTTTATATAGATCATATGTGACCGCAGTTCAACTGTTTTGTACTGCTGAAGAAAGAAATGGTTATTTTAGAGTACTTGATAAAGTAGGCTGGCATACCGTATGCAGAGTGTACTTGGGAGGAAGGACGACTCGTGTGTAGGGAGAGGTGAGGATTCGTGGTACGGTAGCAAGGGGATACGGTAGAACCCAAGACTATTGATTAATACCAGGATATACGGTAGATCCCAAGCTTGATTGATACCAAATCATACTGTAGTTGCGGCAGTAAGGGGACACGGTAGATCCCACGGCTATCGATTAATACCAAAGCATACTGTTGGTTCGGTAGCAAGAGGATACGGTAGATCCCAAGGCTATTGATTAATACCAAAGCATACTGTAGCACCTTCCAATGCATCCCTGATTCAGGATCGAGGAGTACGAGCAGCGAATAGAAAGCGAACGGTATCCCTCGAAGAGTTCGGCGGTCAGTTTTTTAAATTCATATTTTCCCGCCAAGTCCCTGATTCTCAGGTGCTGAAGAAACGGCCAAAGTTTGCGAAAGTGGAGCAGATGCCCGATTTCCTGTCGAGAGGAGGCTCGCAGGAGCTGAGAGACTACCAACTGGAGGGACTGAATTGGATGCTGCACGCATGGTGCAAGGGCAACTCGTGGTACGGTATTCGGATTACGGTAGGGTTACGGTAGTAGTGAACGGTTACGGTAGAAGTGAAATGTCATCTGTTTAATGACGGGCAATTATTTTTACATACTAACAGTATCTGACAGTCTTTTGATGCCATGTAACACCACGTGATTTCGTGAACTGAGCGGTCTTTATATGCGAACACATCTGACTATTGAGTTATTGTTCGTGCTCATGCGTGAGATGCTAAATTAATTCTCACGAAAGCTTTTCGATCTTCTAAAGTTAGCTCATCTAACAGAACCTCGATCTTACAGAAACTCTCATCTCGCACTATCCTATCTCGATTGTTACAGTATCCTCGCGGATGAGATGGGACTGGGAAAGACGATTCAATCGACTGCCTTCCTCGCCTCGCTGTCCTATGTCCACGATCTACACGGACCCTATCTGGTGGTAGTACCACCTCTGGTGTAAAAAATTGAGTTAAGTTGAGGGAGAATTGAGTTAGGGCACGCATGGCTTAACCCTCAGTTTCCCTCGGTTTCCCTCGGTTTCCCTCAGTTTAACTAAATTTTCCCTCAACCTAACTTAATTTTCTCTCAACCTTTTTTGTAATTTTTGCTTCTCCTTCGAGTGACGTCCCGGATGTCCCGATACTATCCCCGTGGTGCGGGGAGCATGACAAAAATAAGAAGTAAACACGAATGTTTACCTCAAACTTGGGTAATTAAACCACAACCCAGCCAACATAGCTTATCCTTATCCCCACATGACATCACACACGAGCCGGGGTAATTTCTCTCGGTTTCCCTCAGTTTCCCTCAGCTATTCTCACTTTCCCTCATAATCAGCTAAACTGAATTTTTAGCACTAATCTCGGGTTCCCGCAGTTTCCCTCAACTAAATTGAATTTTTAGTACTTATCTCGGTTTCCCACAGTTACCCTCGGCTTGACCCAATTCCAATCTCCAGGGCACACTCAACCATGGCTGCCTGGCAGAAGGTGAGAGTACAGTGATTGACTCCGTGCACATTTACGCCATAATTGTGAAATGGACAATTGCACTATAAATGGTAGAACAAATCCATTATTCCCAGGATGTTATTTTGTAAATACAAAGAAATATTTACTGACAAAACACGACAGATTTAAGCTACACTGGCTGTATTTGTTGCGGGTTATTCCGGTATCATCATCGGTATGGGTATACAACTTCACATATTGTTTTTTTATGCTTTCAGGAACTCGGCCAATGGGCACCCGGCATGAATGCGGTGACGTGCATGGGAGACCTCACAAGCAGAGAGCTCATCCGACAGTACGAATGGTACCAGGGAGGCAGCAAGAGGTTGAAGGTACGGTAGTCTATGGGATACGGTAGTCTTTACCGTATCCGTTCAGGCAGCAGCACCAAAATCACCTCTCCGCATCGTCCCAGCACAAACTACCGCCCCCTCCCGTTCCTCCGGAATCGGTAGACTACCGTAGTCCCTTAAAACCTCCCACCACGACTTCTGGCTCGACGATCAATGGCTGGCGGTAACCGCACAGGGATACGGTAGCAGACGGTTATACAGTAGCGGGGTACAAGTACAGCTCATGATTTCATTGTGTCACCATTCATTGTTGATTAACGAAGAACCCAGACCAGTCACAAAACAAATGGTTTACTACGCTAATAGACGGGTACTGTAATGTCTTAATTTATCGATTGATTGATTAACTGACTTGTTTCATTGTTGTCCTATCCTCATTGTGCCTTTAGCCATACTTTGTGCAAATCAATAGTTGTGTACCCTAGCTCTTATTCTCTAGTGTCGTTTAACATCATCTTGTCTTGATTCCGCGCCTTGTCTCTTGCAATATGAAATCAATCAATAGTCGGTCCGGTTACGGTAGTATTTTCTTGTGGCGGAATATTTGCTCATATCGATTGGATGACATATTCATGCGTATCTTTCAGTAACTAGTGATTCTTCGTGCTCCATTTTTGTGCATCATGGATTTGGATTCGAGTATTAGAAGTGTTATGTAGCCGTGAACCACATTAGCGAATTGCACATTCTTCGCCCATCTCTGAGCCTTGTTGTGTGTAATTGTATTAGGTTCAAACCACTCTGTAAGGGTTCAGTTGTCTGTGGTCCTGTTCAGTAGATAACGTAACTAAATTGGTTAAAGTATGAAACTAGTAACGGTTTTGCGAGATCTTATAAAGAATATTTAATGTTTTATAATTATTTTCAATAGCAAATATGTGATTCTGAAGCTGTCCCTTCGTTGTTTTACATGTATTGTGATAATTGAATGAACCTGATTTTTGCAAGAGAATGCCACAAAAAGTATAGTATGTAATGGGCTACAGTACCCCTTCAAGTTGGTAAACTCCGAGTGGAACATCACCAATGGACATTGAGAAACAAGAGCGAACGGATTATAGCAGTGATTGGAAATGACATTATCCGGTTCGGCCATATTGTAAAAAAATACAAATTCAGTGAAATTTTCTTTTCGTGCCCAATGAAAGCACAAAGAAAATGGATAATCAAGGATATTACGGTAACGTGTAAATTTTGCGTGTAGCGCGTCGCGTGTACTAGTGAAATTTATAGTTTATGCGCGCGATTGTTGGCTCTTGTGATGCGGTGGAATTTTCAAAAAATCGTCATCCAATTTTTGAATTTTCTTTTTTTTTGTTAAATCGTCGTTTATTTCAGTCGAATCCTTGCGAGGATGCGATCCGCGTTGCTGCTCGTGTGTCTGTGTGTTGTGGCGGTGAGAATCTCTTCATTAACAAACGAATTTTCGAGTTTTGAGCGCCAAATCGAAGTAGATCACAAGTGAAAACGAGATTTCCTTGCTATATGAAGCTGAATTCTTCACTTTCAGCTCGCCGAGAACGATGTTGGCTTTGTCGCTGACAGCCACGACAAGCAGTTGCTGCTTGTGCAGAGGTTTGTTTCCTTCTTTGTCGTTTTCAGAGCTTAACATTGACGAATTCGTGCTGAAAGCAGTAAGCGGCGCATTATCCTTGCAAAATCACGGCACAAACCTGCAAAATATACTGTGATCACCCTGCAGGGCGAAAGTGGCCAATTTATGAACTAGATTTGAGCTGATTTTTGTTGTGAGCACCTTTCGGGGCCCGTTAAGCACGAACCCTACGGCATTTTGAACTGTGACGCTACCCATATGTGAATCGGATCAATATCAACGAAATTCAGGAGATTCGTGTCCCGTGTGATGCCCGTGAACGTATTCGTGCCCATGGCAATCGAGGTCATCAATGTTGGACAACAAGCCGCAACTGAGTTCGTTTTTCCCCGCCCTTCAATCCCTACATACATGCGATTTTAAATGACAGTGGCCAATTTGCCAAATGGATCATCGCTGAAATGTCATACACATGTTTTTGTTGTTGTTAAAATACTCAATTTGTGCTTGAAAGCTCATGCAACAACACGTAATTCTCATCTTTTGCAGAGTCACCCTCCGTCTCGACGCGAGCAAGGAGCTCCTGGATCTGTTCGAGTTCGCCAATGATCCCAACGTCAGTGCGCAAAAAAAGCTTTGAAATGTCACGTAGTCCGAATCAA
Source organism: Diplogasteroides magnus (assembly GCA_014805445.1). Classification (NCBI taxonomy): domain Eukaryota; kingdom Metazoa; phylum Nematoda; class Chromadorea; order Rhabditida; family Diplogasteroididae; genus Diplogasteroides; species Diplogasteroides magnus. The sequence continues at coordinate 6,068 of JACMIF010002792.1, read as the reverse complement.
TCGATATCGGAGAGATTAATCTGTCGATATTCAGGCGATCTTCCCCGTGCTGCAGCCTGGAGAGTCGGCAGTGCACGTCGTGCCTGTCAAGCTGCGTCGCATACCCCACAAGGGCGAGGTGGGTAGTTGAGTTCCACCTGATTCGTCCTGTATAAAACAAGTATGATCCATGCGCATTGCTCTCGTGTGGCCAAGGGCTGTCTGTCTGCGTAATGGGGACGGTTGTACAAAAGATGTTCAAAGTGTGTACTACAAACGATAGTTGCAAAACGAAATCATTTTGCGACAAGTGCGCACAACTTTTCGTAATGGCGGTTTGAACTACTCATCATTACTAGTAAGCATTTTGACGAACTTCCCGGTTGCGGCTTTACTGAACCCATTGTGATTTCGTCATTAGCTGTACATAGTTTTCTTCTCCGAGGTGGTATCACTCTATTCTACTCTTCCAGACATACCCCGCGTCCCAGCTGGCATACACGGACACTGTCGTGAGCTACCAGTGAGTGATATGTTTCAAGGTCATTTTTATAAAGTACCACGGAGGGAGCAGATTGGTCTATCTTCGCAACTGCTGCTCCTAATAAAACACTTATTTAGCACATCAGCTAAGGATGGAAAGCTACCTGTGCTTTTACTGAGCGCCTAGTGTATTCCGCACTCTAACTGACACACTGTTAGTATGTCTGTGAGAGTGCGACAGACAGCTTTACGGGACGGCAGCCTGACCGTTTACGCGCTTTGAATCAGCTATGAATGGACTTGTAATGAACCAATGAACGGTGGTTGTACACTGTCTGTAAAAGGATCTGCAATTGAAACGTTTCATTTGTCAGCCAAGTTCAACATCAAATCAAGCAGCAATTTATTTGCCTTGTGTGACCAGGGTGTGATATGTTTCATGCTGGTTTTAAAAGGACTGATTGTTAATTTCCTTACTAGAGGGTCTGATGCTAAGGTTGAAAAAACAACGTACATTCACGATCCGATTGATATCTATTGTTTCAGTGACGAGAGGGGTCTCCTCCACAAGGGCCACTCGGATCAGAGGAACAGCGAAGGTTGGACTATCCTTATTCATGCTTATTCTGTGACTGTTCCCTTTCAGTGCCCAAGATCATCTCTGAGGCCAAGTACAGGAAGGATACGAATGGAAACGTTGATGTACGTCGTTGCATCATATTTCCAATTGAATTTGCCAGCCGTAGAATTAATGTGACAATGCGCAAGGGATATGCGCAAGAGTGAGGAAGAATGTAGCATGATAGATGATGGCTAGAAAAACGAGGGGGGGTTGGGTATTTCTTCATTTTGCCTTGAATTCCTTGCCGAGCCTGTTCCGCGACTATTGGCTAGATTATGCAAATTATGGTGAAATTTCTCGAAATCATGTGCCCATAAGGCCAGAATGCCTGTTAAAGCTCTCTGAGCTCATACCAAATTATGCTCCCTCACCACCATATTACCGACAAGAGGGGTACGTATCCAATAACGCGATATGAAGTCGTTTGGGAAGGGAGAGCATTTTCGACAAACTGTCCCGCCTCGTCCTGTGATGTCACGTTTGTCTAGCAAACCGTTTGATTCTTCATTGTGCCCCTGACCAACAGCCTAATTGTGCATCATTATGAACTGCACTGCAAAGAGTCTGAAAGTAAATGCACCCCCTTTGAGATGTGGGTGATCTTCTCCGCTGTGGCCTTCATCCTCCTCGTTCTGCCCAGTTACCAGGCACGCAGCTATGCTGAGAGATACGCCGACGAAGAGAAGGTACGGTAGATATCGATTGATTTAATGCGGTATATATAGCTTGATTGAGTGACTAATAAGGATATGGGAAATATAAGAAAGTCACAAATAAGTTTTACAGTAAGCGTGGACCACCAATTGGAAAAGTGACCAAAACGCCGTTTTAGTCAATAAAGTAAAACGGCGTTTTGGTCAATCAAAAATTTTAAAGCTACCCTGAGGCATTCGAATGCCTCCGACTCTATTAGACGTATCATATTGTTTCATTAGGATAAAAATGGAATATACATGTAAGCATTCGAATGCCTCAGGGCAGCTTTAACAATTTTGAATGACTAAAACGGCGTTCTACATTAGTGACTAAAACGGCGTTTTGGTCACTTTTCCAAGTGGCGGTCTACCTTTGCTGTAGTCGTTATTTTTTTACTTTCTTATATCGATTGATTGAATAAGCAACATTTCGTTGTAGGAGCATTCGACCAAGAAGGCAACTGGCAAGAAGAGCGGTGGCGAGAACAGCAAGAACAAGAAGGACACAGCGACTAAGAAGGCCAAGGTACGTGGAGGGATACGGTAGTAGATAGACGGAATTGTATTGGGGTTACGGTACTTGTCATCATGCTCTCTTTTGTATACGATATCTGGACATTCCATAGGGATTACGGTAGCTTTTGCAGGCATCGGACGACGATGAGGAAGAGGTGGAGGAGGGAGGCGCTGCTGTTGCTGCAGAGAAGAAGAAGAACGGCAAGAAGCAGGTGAATTAGGGTGCATTCCCATCTTTTTAGGTACATCTTGGTATATTTTTCGGTTGTTTTCTTAGAAATCTTCTTACTATTAGTAACAATTGTGAATTAGACATATGTGCATTGAATGGGTAGATGTCCTACACGAAATGAATAAAACCCCGTTCTTCGTTTAACTCATGAAGGACTCCATTTGTTCAGGGCGGCCGTCAGTCTCTGCTGCCACAACTGAAGCAGAAGAACAAGCCCCGTCGCGAGTGAGAAGGGATTCAATGAGATTACGGTAGCCCTTTGTTCCCATTTCCCATCCACTACCGTACTCATTTCCTTCCCCGGATTACTGTAGTCTTCACTTACTCTATCTAGTCCATACTCTTCTTGTCGTAGAGATATGAGAGTGTGAGTACAGTAATCCTCCCTCATCTTCGGGTTTTCTTGCAATAGGCTACGCCTTTCCTTTTCCTGTATCACGCACCCTTAAATTGTGTATAGAATGTTTTTGTGAAAGCTCTTTTGAGCATCTTTTTTATCAATGTTTGAAGCACGAATTACTAGAATTGTTTTCATTGTAGAAATAAATTTTTTTTAAAAATAATGATGATGGATTTTCAACACGAAGAAAGGGCTAAACTTGGAGAAAGAACCGGAATGAAGTGGGCAAGGAAAGGAGAAACTTGAACAAGTAGAAGCGGTTATTTACAAAATGAGTTTGTAACTCGAAAAATCAAAGAATGCCAAACTCCTGTAGGGTGGTGACAAATACTCCAGGTGGTATTGCGAGCTTTTGAACATTACCAGAAAATCAATTTTTTGTCAGTGACCGAAATTTTAAAACTCTTATTTATCATTTTCAGATTTATTAATGGTTCAATCGGCGCAAATTGTTTGAATGATCATCCGATTAAACACTTCCATTTGAGGAATTGGTAGCTCGACATCACCTGGAACAATAAGTGTGAAAAATGCGATGGCCGTCATTTCACATCCTTCACTGTGAAATTGTTTTGCAAGGCCGTAGTCCCACAGATCACAGCCTGTCAAACAGTAAGGCTAGCATTGCGCAATTCATTTCGGTCTAACGTCATCCCACGCGGCAAAACTTAGAATTATCGATAATCGCCCGGATAATCACTAACACTAACCCTACTGTTTGACAGGCCACAGCTACTTACTAGTTACTTACTTTGTTAGTTAGTACTACTTACCATACCATTAAGGATCCTGTGTCTTCTGCTCCAGTGAAGGATCCGGTTCCGGTTCAAACATTCGCGTGGGTGCCAAAATGACAGACGGCTCGAGTTTGAGACTGCCGTTCCTGAAACGGATTTGATTACAGTAGATGCAAAGTATGGTTGGCAGTTTGACTAGGTTTTCGGATATGTTTCACCGTGGCTACATATATTGAATTTATAAGAGCTGTGAAACATATCCGAAAACCTAGTCAAAATGCCAACCGTAACGCAAAGGTAACCGTGCTACCACGTCAAGCGATAACGCTAGGTGGGGCCCACCGGTAATTCCCCGGTTGCTAGTAGGACTACGTAACCCTGCTTGTCAAAAGTGCTTCTGGGTACGATACCCTTCGTAACCGTAGTTACTGCCAATACTATGGTATAGCCCTTTAATTTGGAGAACTCACTTGGCCACCATAGTAGTCTTGTTCTTGTCCTTGACGCAAAAGACGAGAAGCAACGGGATGAGCATTACAAATAGTAGAAACATCGAACGGAACGACCACCCTGGACAAGGGGGCAAATGAAGAATGGCATGCGCATTAAGGCTTATAAAACGGCAATTTTATGCATTTCTCGTTCGTCTAATCTTTGGGGAGCGGTTATTTCTTGGGTTTCTAAATCAGTAGTAAAGTGCATTTCTCATTCATCTAACCCCAACTATATGATTTTTCAATGCTCTAAAATTCTGATGCATTAGCCAAAGACAAGAAGAACCGTATATAATCTCCTCTGCACATGAAAAGTCAGCACGTGTCGGCAGCGATGAATGCAAACGTTTCGTCGGTGTGGCTGCAAAAATTTGCTCCCGGTGAGGCTCGAACTCACGACCTTCAGATTATGAGACTGACGCGCTGCCTACAGCGCTACGGAAGCGTTGGGTAAGAGTAGACAGCTGGTGCTCAAGAGGCCCTCGAAGCTGGGGGAGGCTTGAATACTTTGTGGTTGCAGATTGAGCGGGGGTTCTTGTAAAAACAATAGCACTCCCTATAATATGGGTGAAGGGGGTTAAGAGGTTGAGAAGTAAGGAGAGGGAAGATAATCATTCACTTCAGCTCCTTATGGACAGCACTACTCTAAACCATATGCGTTGACCCTTAAATCTCTATGATGATTTCGCTGCTTTGATCCACTTTACCTCTTCAAAATTCAAAATTATCTTGTCTACAAGCCGAAAATTTAAGTGGCACAGTCGCACAAGTTAATATATAATAATACAAATAGTCCATAGTAGCGAGCAAATAATGTTTCCATTCATCTTGTTTTATATATCCACTAAAACATATCTGTTCGACTGTTTATTGATGAATTTTCAAGAAAATTTAGAGTTAGTCGAGAAACCCCTGGAGATGACACTTAGACATAACCGAGGGAAACTGCGAGATACTCGGGGAAACTGCAGTAAGGGCTACAGGTGGCTTGTTCACTAAATCATTATATCGTTTATTTCCCTTCTGTCCTAATCGTATCTCCATTGTTTAGACGGATTTGTCCTCTTAGACGCGAGAGAGGGAAGGCTGTATAAGAGAAACAGACACCTTGAGGGGGCTATCCATTTTTATGCTAATGATCGTTTCCATGGCCGATTATGCCTGATCATGGGTAGGTCTTGCACAAGTAGGACAGTCGTTCAACCTGGCCAAGGTGCGGAGGTCTGTCTTGTCTATCTGATTTCTATCTGATTTCACAATTCGTAAGTACTAATTTTGACCGTGCTGCTCAATTGAGGCTGCAAGCTAGATTACAACGCAATATTCGCATTTTGTGACTGTGTTCCATTAGCTGTTTTTACCTAAACTACCCTTGATACCCAGAGGGTATGCTCTGACACGGATAAATATTGTATTGTATTGTTTTGTAAACTATACGAGGCCACACTGATATTGAAGCGCAATACTATTGACTTATCTATATTGTCCGTGTTGCATATTTATTCCTGTCACGCTAAAATATCATTACGTATGGATGGTTAAAACACCCGTCATACGTAGATCAAACAAATGACAAACGCGCCTTTATACCGTTTCAGAAACCCTGATTCTCAAGTATCGTCCCCAGGGATCACAGTGGAAAATATGCGCACCGTGCGCACCGTGCGCACGGCTGGCACGAGATTTTGGAATTTAGCAAATTTCTTTTTCAAACTGGTCCTAGAGACTCAAACAAAAAATGCAATCTATGGTACTCGGCGAGATAAGTTCAACCATAACCCAAACTACCGTATCCGACCTACAGTAACCCCACAGTAACCTACAGTAACCCACCCAAAAATTTCAAAATGGTCCATTTGGCGCTATTTTCATCCCATAGGGGTAATCGACCACGGCGAGTCCGAAAAACG
>JACMIF010002791.1:0-16626 GCA_014805445.1 Diplogasteroides magnus | reverse complement strand
CTTCCCGCGATATTTACTGGGGGAAGTACCGCGGGAACTGCAGGAAGTACCGCAAGTACCGCGATTTCATACCGCAAGTACCGGGAAGGTACCGGTACTCGCGGTACGTCCGGCGGTACTCACGGTACGTTTCGCGGTATTTTGAAGTTCTAGAGTACCTGAGTACAGTGTGTCAAATTCCCAATAGCTCAACAAAGAGAGACTGATAGTGACAAGAGTGAAAAGAAGAGATTGGACAGACGGAAAGACAGAGAGGAGAGAGAACGCATGAGAGTTAAAGGGAGAGGGGAAGAAAAGCGGGGGAGATGAGAAAGGGAAGAGAACAGAGAGGGAGAGGACGCGCGAGGAGAGAATGAACGATTCATTTACAATGGCTCAATCAACCAGAATTCAGATATCACATGACGGCCACTAGTGTATGACTGAATGGCAAGTTATGTAAGACTGAATGCTTGAAAAGTTTGAATAATTCCCTAATGATGGTCTATTCTCGATAATATCAGGTATGAAAGAGTTCCTTAAACTCTGAATGATAACATGGAAATCGATATATGCTTCTTAATATGTATACCATGGAAACAATGAGCAGAAACGACAATATGAAAGGGAAACGTGAAACTGTAATTGTAGGGGAACAGTAAACAAATAATAGAAACAGAATAACTTCTTCGGCAAAAGAGTGAAGTCTAAACATACAGTTATCCGAAAAAACAAGTATGGAAAAGATGAAACAAAGCAACAAGATATTCGTAATTGAGATCCTGTCTATTTCACCGTCGCAAACGAGAGATTGAGCATCCACGGACCCATCATCGAATGATTCTTCATCGCCTTCGCGAGCACTTCTAAATTGAATCATTATCCATACAAATGCACACTATGACATAATTAATGTAGTATTTCATGAAAATATTGTGCCACAAAGGGAAAATTATCGTATCTTTATCTACGATCCTGGGACAATTCGGTGCCAGGCAATAGAGGCCACTGTTGTCTCTGAGAACCTGCAAACACTGATTTTATCACGAGTTCGGAATTCAGCTGCATCTTTATTCGTGCACAAAACGGTTAGACACTCTGCTCTTACAGTAGCACATAAAAATCTCGCAGTGGATCGATAATGAAGATACAGTATCTCACCTTCAGCCCCTTCACCAGCCATCTCTTCTTCACGCACGACGCACAGACAAAGTGCGATTCTGCAACAACTAACGGAACCCAATACAGTCCTAGTTCAAAGCCTAGTTCAATTGGTCAATCTTGTAAATCTACCGTAACCGACCATCCGTCGGCCTCCTTCCACTCTCGTGGCATCTCACGCAGGCGCTGAGCAGGTGCTTCTTGCAGCAGATCTCGCAGTGCATTTCCACCTGGAATTCTACCGTAATCTAGTTATTGGTTGATATTCATGCACCAACAAGGTTCTTTAAAACGGATTGATTCAAATAAAATTCTAATTAACAACCTCTTCGGGCGAAGCGGCAAATGCCATGCCGGCCATCGGCGTCTTTCCCAGTCTCATATCAGTCTTGACATAATAGTCGCTGATAGACATGAGAGTGAATCCTTCATTGCTCGTCTTCTCTTCCAAGATCGCACGAGGACCGTAATTGCCAGTCGCTGAGATAACACATTACCGTAGTGCTATTACCCCTTCTTAGCAATTCATTAGGAAAAGAATGCACATAGGTATTTTTTCTCAAAATTTATTCAGCAAATTCAAGGTTTTCACTCTCCGAAATGCATCAAGCTATTATAGATGTTTTTGAGCCTAATATATGATTCCCCGATTGGGGCACAAAACATTGAATGAAAGGAACAGCATATTAAAGGGAAAAGACTCACGACTGGGATTCCATTTCCAAATCCAAGCAGACAGTTTCATCTGAACAAATACGACATTATACGTTTTCTACAGTAATGAACACTAACAAATCTGTACTCCTTGTCCTTTCCTTCAGGATGATGCATCAGATTGTATTTCATCACAGCAGTGCACCAGAATGAAGAGTGGCATCTGAATGACAACTTGTGCTTAGTGTACTCATTGTAAACACCCACTGATGAGGCACCCAATCCTTCTTGTAGAAGCTCTGATTTCTTCCTGAATGGAATGCATACGGTTTCCTCTCATTGCGAGACCACGCAAGTCGCCAAACTGAATGATCAGTCTATAATGTACAAATACTGTAGTTTTATTCTGAATAGAGTTACGAAAAACACTGACGTTCATTGTTGATGCAATTGCTGCCTCTCATACCACGGACAAAGATCTTGCGGCCCTGCAAATAATGAGTATACTGTAAGAAGAGATGGGATATTGTACATTCTCTTCGTAAAGTGCCACTTCCTCTCCTTGATATCGAGTGAGAGACAGATTTCCGCGTACCTTAACACGATCATCAATCATCTTGTCAAAAATCGAAGATACTGTACACCAACCGTATTGACATCACACAATGGAAAGTGGTCAGCTGTCACAATAACATGAGGCATGTATACAATTCCCCTCCATTCCAACACTCGATTCTCAACCTGAAATCACCTGATTCAGGGACAATTCCATTCAAATTCTACCGTACCTTTGCAAGTGCCCGGCACATCTTCTCTGCTGCCTTCATTCGTTCGTCGTAGAAGAGTTCAGAGACATCATCTCCATTCAACATTCCAGCATCCAGAATTCTGAAAATATTCATTCGTTCATTCAACACATCATTCTCCCTCAACCTGATAAGATTCCCATCGGGTTCCAATTGTCTACGATTCGCTCCATCCTTCTGAACAGGAATTGTGTATATGAGGGTTAAAGGAGCCACAAAGGGAGATTTATTTGCATGCACTTTCGAGTTCACTTCTCTCTAATTCCCTTATTCTCTCGTTGTCTGAGTAGACCGCTCTGACGACGAGAAAGTGGGTGGAATGGAGAGAAGTGAACCCGAAAGTGCATGCAAATAAATCTCCCTTTGTGGCTCCTTTAAGCGAGGAGAGAAGAGAAAAGGAAACACCGGTTATATGTAATGCGAGTGATTATCTATCATCTGCTCATATTTTCCCACTCATATTACTCAACATACCTCCACATATGAACGAGTCTCTTCGACAAGACGAATAGTCTTGGCAGGAATTCTGTAGTATTTCGTATCCTTAGATTCCCATCCATTTCGACCATAGATGAAGACTGTGTCCTGAAATGGAATATCAGATGTTGCAAGATTAAAAAGATTACTGGCCCCAGTGGATACGAGAAGGGAGGGATGACATGTTCTCTCACAGAGAAAGACACACTCATACTCTGCATACTGCAACCATTTCTCCTGATTAGCAGTCAAATGGAGATGAGTATTGAGAGCAACTGCACTGAGGGCATAGTCATGGTCACCCAACATCTAGACGAGACAGTCATCTCAATTAGCCATAGAGACCATCACTCACCAATGCTCTTCTTTTGTGGTTGGCGAATGCCTCATCCAATACGGGCTGTACATTGATCATGGGTCTTCTATAAGAGGGACTTATACTTGAGTGAACGCTTCAATGTATGTTTATGGTTATTGTAACCTAAGTACGATCGTTAAGTTTTTTGACTGACTATCACTCTCATATTTCGCGCGCCATTGAGCCGGGTCTCTAACCTACGCCCGTCGTTTGAATATGTTTCAGTAAATCATTATATTTGAAAATGGGGTATCCATCAACGCCACAAATAGGATGCGTAATATGCCTTAATGTATGTAATGAATGCACCTGTTGTTGTCCTTCACTCGATTGGGGATCATCCAATACTGGAGACACTTATCACGTAGGTTTCCCTTCAATTACAGTATTTCATTCAATTGTGAGAAAGACTACACACCTGGCCCTTCTTAATCTGTATTTGATTCTTCGCGTAACTCAAGTACTTCTGAAGGTAGACTGTCTTGCGGTAGGCCAATCTATAAGGAAAGAGATACAACAATAGACAGTGAATACACCCACTTGTCATTACACTTTATTATGTAATCAGTGAAAGCCTCGTCCTTTTTAATCTTCTACAATTCAATACATTAAATTAAGAGGGATTAAATCATCATTGACTCACTTCCATAGGTACAATGGAGACAATGTCATCATCACTTTCTGCCATCGTCAGTTCATCCAGTTTGCGATTCACCTAAAGGGAACGATTCAGGGATAGTCGATAGAAGATACCGTACCCTTTTGAGATACTCCTTGACAATGACCGAATCTTCCCTGCGGAGACCTTCACAAATGATGTATCTGTACGAAAAGAATGATTCTCCCCTCAATAAGAGATTGAACCTCTCTGAGTTGTCAGGTCTACTCGTGTGAGGCTTGTGAATGGACACCTTCTCATACACTGAGAATAAGAGGAAAATGAGTCCCACCGGAAGGGTGTGAGGAATGAATCAAACGCATTTAAATGCCTACACTACTATTCCATTTTTGAACTTACTGAACAATACCCGAAATCTAACAGGCATTTAAGTATTTGAATGCCTCAGGGCGAATATGAATTTATTTAATGACCTGAACGTCGTTCAACGTCAGTGTCGTCAGCGACTTGAACGGCGTTCACGTCCTTTTTCCAAGTGTGGGAGGACCGCACTTCCTGGATTCTATATTGTATCTTACAGAGAATGGAGTGAAGATATCGAATAGTTTGCAGAAGAAGTTGCCTCCTTCCCTCACAATGCACAGTGAAACGAGAAGTTGGCAGAGATAGAGACGTTTGGAGAGAATCTCCTGAAGGAAAGACGAGATCAAGAGTGAACCTGTCTGGTGTGCGATGTACCTGAATGTTCTCCTGTCCCTCTACATAGAATCCTCCATCTGCCATCATCAGATGGACTCCTTCCCCATTCGTCCCTCGCATGATGAATTCCTGAATAAAGGAATTATTCCATTTGGTTTTAAAAAAACTCTCCATATTCTCTGTGCTATCACCAAAACGAAACAAGAATTATCTTGATAGTATTCTCGTGTATTTTGACTCATTAGCTTCTTTCTAGTTCTTGTTCATTCGATTTATCCCTATTTTTGGCCGCTCCGTCTTTACAATATTTATATTCCAATCACACTTTCTTTCTACAATTCTCACCTCGAGTGCATCAATGTTCTCAGGATTCATCACATCTCCATCCCCTACAGCACCATAGAAGGGCTCAAAGAAGTGAGGACACGCGGCACGGAACTGATGCAATTGGAAGTCGTCCTTTCCTGCTACCACCGCAATGAAAGTGAAGGAATGAGTAGCCGAGTGACCTCTGAGAGTGAATCCGAATCCCTTGCAGTTGTAGAATCCCTTCCTCCACAACATGTACTCTGAGAATCCTCCTGGTCCAGCACACACATCAGCAAAGTAGAACATGTCTGCCTCCCTACACAAATGTTTCATTCGAAAAAATTGATGAAAAGACAATTATGAGTGCTGACTCAACTACTCAATTTATGAGGTGAAATGGGCGATGAAAACATATAATACGACCATTGCAATTCAAATTCACTCCGTCATTTTCTCAATTCACCTGTCAGTATTTTTCGCTTGTTGCTCCGGCATCAATGGATTCTTCAGCTGAAATTGACAGATGCATGCATAGTAAGAAGTCGAATGACAAACCAGAATATTCTTCTCGTTCTCTTGTGAGAATATCCAATTGAAGACCTTATCCATATTGGCAGCCTTCATAGCAGCATGATTCTGTACATTCAACTGATGAAGGTGGAATGTGACAGCATTCCCACCTGGAAAAATGCACTTCCAATCACTTTTTTCTCGTATGGATTCGCCCTTGTTCTCGCCTCTCGCCGTTTTCTGCCTGATAACTGTTCGAATATCTGCAAAGACAATTCCTGGGAATGATTGAAAGTATTGGATCTGACCGTCTTGGCCTGCAGCATTCCTGCCAGCAGATTGGGGTCAATGAAATCAGTTTCATCATCAATTATGAGCTTCTTCTTGCCAATTACAATCCAATCTTCCGTCTCGAGTCCCTCTGCCACTTCTCTGCACATTCCTCCATTGGTATAAGTATCCAGAATACAAATAACCTCCTTGTGTCATCGCAGGCTTCAATCCACTTCACTGTTTCCTCTACCGTCTTTTCTTCTACAGAGTCATCCCAAACTGAATTCAAATCCCTTCCGAGAGCCTAGAAGAGATCATTCATCATTGTTTCAACGAATAGTGTTCACCTTGTTTGAATCGTAACCCAACCCAATTCTTCTCCTATGAGTAGACATTATCAACCCTTCCTTGGCTAGTCTGAATGTAACGACAGTACTTAGAGTTCAGATTCTGAAATGATGTGCATATCACAGTATGAAAGAGTCAGCAAAACTCCGAATGATCACTTGAACACCTAAATGTGCTTCTCAAAATTTATACCAAGGAAACAACGAACAGAACGGCTTCACATTAAAGGGAAACGTGAAATCGGAATAGGCGGGAAATAATAAATAAATAGTGGAAACATAACAATGTCTTCAATAAATGTGCAAGTAAGAAATAAATAAGTGGAACATTTCAGAGTACGGCTTTACAGGAAAGGGAAGCGAGAATTCAAATTGGAATGGAAGAGCAAAGAAATGAGGGAAACACTACAAGTTCTTCAACAAATCAGTGAAGGCTAGACAGAAACTGAAAAACAAGTAAGAAAAGATAACTATGCAACAAGATATTCGTGGATGAAAATCATTGCAATATCTAAGGCTCAAATTCAGGGATTGGGGCTCACAATGTGGACAATGGAGTAATTGTCGACGAGCCAGCCTCTTTCTTCCCACAAGTTAATCTTCACCTTCCCTCCTCCGTAAGTGTACCAGTATGTGAAACCATATCCATGCACACCTTGAGATCCAGACGTTTCAGCGTCCAAACGAAGCTGAACACGCATTTTATTTGTCCCAATACGAACGTTTCAATTATCTTTTGCGAGCTGATCTAGTTCCAACTCTCAGAGCGGGTCTTCATATCGTATATGGTAACTAACCTCGTTCGCGAAGTTCTCCGTATCATCAACTTTGATCATTAAACTGATATCAATATTCTTTGTATTGGATGAATCAAGGAGGATCTGCAACCAGCATATATAAAAGGGATGTCCAAGCAAGCATGTAAACAAGCACTCATTCATTCTTGGAAGAGGAGACCGGTTTAACAAGGCTTGTTTAAGGAGGCCGTTAAAACGCTTATTTATGAATGAATATCCTATTTACTGTGATGTGCAAGTCCATTATCTTAGCCTCATCTTGTATCAATATCAGATATCATTGTGTAGTTAGTTTCAAAATGTCGATCGATTTGGAACCAATTCTAGGATTGTTTAAGATTGACCGCTAGCCTCTGCTTAGCCAAGCAGAAAGCTTGTGTAGGAAATCCTAATATATAACAATTACCCTGACAAAAACAAGCTGGAATAATAAAGTAAATTAACATCGTACTTCAAAATTGTATGTCATTCAGATTCACATAGATGTTTAGTGACAGAGAAGACAAAAATTATTTGCTAAGAAAAGGGAGTGGCGGGTCTTCCAATCATCTAGGAAAGTTCCAAATATTCTATACCTTTACAACTCTTGTCACTCCCTCTGCAGTGACTCCTCCAATCTTATCCAACTTGATGTGATTCAGATCGTCTCTTCCAACAACAAGAACAAGCTGTTCGTCTGTCATTGAAAGCAGACTGAAAAATTATGTTATATAATACATGTGAAGCGAACAATATACTACAAAATCTTCTTTCACAACTTTTTGGCTACTTTGCTTCGCGTGATGCTTGATATTTCAAGAGACATAGACTGCTGCTTAAGAACAAAGACATACCGTCCTTCCAACTCCAGCGTGCCCCGTCCAGCGCTGCGGAAGAATTCATTGTTGAGCTCTACGTCGTGATAGCGAACTTGACAGCTATTTAGCGTCAATCCTCTGAAGCAATGAATTTGCATAATGCAATATGCACTGCATAACTATTCCTGTACCTAGGTTCTTGTACTAAACTATTGAAAATTTCCGGAGAATCAAATTGAGTGTGGGAGAACTCAACCTGAAATGATATATTCAATTATCAAATCAGGTAGAAAGGTGGTAATTATTTAGTCACTCACATGAAGTGAAGAATCGATTAGATGCCTAATGTGACGAAGAAGCCGATCAGAAATTGAATTGTAGCTCACTCGAAAAATTAGCTTCTTGATTTTGGAGCCTGTGTTAATGCTATGCCGAAACAAGAAGTAACACCAACCTTTCGTGGCTAATTTTGTACACTCCTCAAGAGTCAATCCGGCAAATGAACGTGTGCTATCCTCATCTAAAATATTTTAAATTATGTCCATTCGGTGTGGAATCAATACTTTCGAGAATTAGTGATGGCTTATTCTACTTGCACGAACATTAAAACGAGTTCTCTGTAAAGACGTCCACAGGGGTGGCACACACCTTCAAAAAATTTTCCCAAGTCTGAAACTTTCAGGGTAAGATCCCCAGGGGTGGGATACACTTCAGACGCGATTTCATAATTTTTGGTCAAAATAAAAGATCAACTTTTTAAACGTCATATTTAACCCACATGTGGCATAGTCAAAAGATAGAGCGTCAAAAGTTATGTATGAATCCAAGTTTTTGTCCAGATTGGACAACCTATTTGTTCAAGACAGCGACAAAAGTGATTGTGACGACGTTTCAGCGTAAATATCTCGAGTAAATGGGAAAAACCTCCCGCAGATTTTTGATATGTGATGCGCTTGGACCCAATATACAGCCCTGAATCGTTAAAACTGAGAAAAAAAGGTCGCGTTCATTATTAAATTTTGAAAATAGTTAGTGGCCCTCTGTAAGAGCGCTGGTTCGAATCCTGTAGGAAAAAAACGTCTTTTGCACTATTTTTTCGAAACATTCAGAAAAAGTGTTACTAAGAAAAGATGCTTATTTTGACCCCCTCTATCGATTCCCGTCGAGAAAACATGATGTCTTCGGTCATCACCTTTTCTCGGATTTTTTTTGCCTGGACGACAACCGGAGACAACCGGCGGAGACCACCCAAATTCCGAGAAAAAGTGATGACCGATGACACCATGTTTTCTCGACGGGAATCGATAGAGGGGGTCAAAAAAAAGCATCTTTTCTTGCTAACACTTTTTCTGAATGTTTCGAAAAAATTGGGCAAAAGACTTTTGTTTCCGGAAGGATTCGAACCAGCGCCCTTCCAGAGGACTCCGGCCACTAACTAATTTCAAAATTTAATAATGAACGCGACATTTTTTCTCAGTTTTAACGATTCAGGGCTGTAGATTGGGTCCAAGCGCATCATATATCAAAAATCTGCGGGAGGATTTTCCATTTACTCGAGATATTTACGCTGAAACATCGTCACAATCACTTGTCGCTGTCTTGAATATATAGGTTGTCCAATCTGGACAAAAACTTGGATTCATACATAACTTTTGACGCCATCTTTTGATTATGGCACATGTGGGTTAAATATGACGTTTAAAAAGTTGATCTTTGATATTTGACCAAAAATTATCCCCTGGGGATGTTACCCTGAAAGATTCAGACCTGGGAAAATTTCTTGAAGTTGTGTGCCACCCCTATCTCCGGTCTTACAGAGAACGTGTTTAAAAAAAACATTTGAGCGAGCCTCCCCATATGCTTTTTTTCTTTTTCGCATACAATTTGAAAGAGCTATCAGTTTAGTACCAGTCGAGACAGAGCTAATATGATACAAAAGAAAATATGAGAGTTTTGCTTGCTCTTTTGCAAAATCAAATGAAATGATTCAAG
Organism: Diplogasteroides magnus; assembly: GCA_014805445.1. Classification (NCBI taxonomy): domain Eukaryota; kingdom Metazoa; phylum Nematoda; class Chromadorea; order Rhabditida; family Diplogasteroididae; genus Diplogasteroides; species Diplogasteroides magnus. The sequence continues at coordinate 6,848 of JACMIF010002791.1, read as the reverse complement.
AAATAATTGCCTTTTTTGAGTTTTTGATCAAAAGCATTCTCAATTTCTTTATAGATTAATATTGGTTATGCCCACATTTTCCTCTATAGCACCGGCAATATCCATCCTGGGACTTCACACGCATATTCTCAAACTTGAGATTCACCTGAAGTGAAAATTTTCACACCAAGAACAAGAGTGTGCAATTGCATAATAAAAATACCTCGTACGAGCGCTTCAAACACTTATTGCAATAGTCCTTGAACGAAATATGAATTGAAAAATCCAAAGATCCTTCGTCATCATCCACGCCATCATTGATCATCAAACTGACAGTGAATACAAGTAGTACTAGGCTTTCATAAAAGAAAAATGGAACCAAGGAAAGTGAAGAATACTGACTGTTATTTACCATGAGAGATCCGCTAATTTTTACATGAGCTTTAATAGGGGCCAGGACAAATAATTGACTATTAAGGCTAAATTGCCAAAATCAAGGCTTCATAATGGGTGTCTATAGAACTAAATAGTAGAGTGATGTGTCCCTGTGATGAGACCGTCTCTGGAAAAGGACCTAATACGATATGGATACTTTTTGGCTTTCATTAACAAATAAAATTCGAAAAAACCTGAGCGAAATTCATTTTAAAAAACAAGACGTACGTCGAAATAAGACAGTTCTTCTCAAAAGCACGAGGATTCCCATCCACAATTTGCCTTCGCAATCGATCGACCTGAAATCAGTCCATAAAAAGGAAAAGACAGAAAGTAAACCTTTCTCAGTTCATTCATGGTCCATCCATTCAAGTACTCGTACATTCCCACTTGCATTTGAATGGACAGTTCATCCAATGGGAAACAGTCTTCGGGGTATGAAACAATGAACGGCCCACAGTTACTGAAAAGCGATCAATTTTTAACCAGTCATGCGAGCGAACGAAAGGGGGAAAACGGTTACAGATAGGGACTGCAGATCTACAGCGAAAAGAAGATATCGACGTGTGCTAGTTCCATATTCTCGACCCACGTAAATGCCTGTCCCCACATTCCCTCGACTAAAATTTGGATATAAGTCTCAGTATTATCGGGGTTATTGTATTCATACACGACAACTAAATATGTAAAGCCTTAGACCAAAGGATACTTTCTATTCACATACATTCATCGCATTCGCAATCACATATTTACGACCCCCGGAAAACTATGTGGTTTTAGCTTAAAATGGTCGAAAATGAAGAAAAACAACCTCCGTTCCATCTCGTTTAAACGTCGTTGCCCTTGAATTGATCGTTCGCCAAGAGAGGCTGTAAGTATTCGCTTTATATTCATAATCATATGATATATCAATATTATTCCCTAAAAAGGAGAAAAAAGGTAAACATCGCAGGTGGCATGCAATGCTGAAACATAAAAAAATAGCTATAATTTATAAAGCCTATAAATGCCTATATTTAGAGTATTACCAATTTGACGAATTCCTCCCTGTGTAACACGCTCTCTATGAGAGAGTCGACATGTCAGAGTGACCCCCTGGTGCAATTGTGTCAAGATATTTTAATTGACGGTTTGTGGGGTGCATATTGGTGGGGACTGAGGAATGTACTACATATGTGGTATCCATGTCCATTGCGGCTCTGGTTCGTGAGATATGATAATTGAAAGTTGCATGATTTGGCAAATAATCGATATCGGATGAAAAATCATATCTTCCTTCCGTAAAGATCCAGTCTAATATACCTCGGCCTAGTACATGGTACATGTCTAGTGCATTTATTGGTCAGAAAGAATCTCCATGAAATTCTACATAAGGTACATAGCATGTTCTCAAATGGCGTGATCCGGAAAGACTTGCTAAAAAATCGGGAAAACACACTATTTCTCGATATTAAAGCAGTTCGTATTCAAGGACCGCAACCATAAATATAGAGACTACATCCAGCATGTATTACATGTTTAAAATTACATATCTATATAGTAGATTGAGGTGTGAGTTCGTTATAGCTGATTGAAGTTCCTCAACGAAACTGCCGCATGTGAAATATAGTGATAAAATCGCGCATTTTTCACTTGCAGTTTTTCCTCGATTTTTCAGTTCTAGCGTCTCAGAAACCACAAATAAGGGTGGCCTTTTTTGCTTATAAAGATTCTCCATAAAATTCTACATACGGCAGTTGCCATGAGCTCCGTTGATGAGATCCAGAAAGCTGTGCTATTTGGAGCAAAAGAAGCATCATTACCATTTTTTATCGATAAATACACTATTTGGGGGGTCATATCTACTTTCAAAATCGATTCTGAGCAAACTTCCTCCACAAAAGTTTCTTGTCTTGACGTCCTCTTTCGATATTGGTGCTAAAAAGTGGGGGTCGTCGGAAGTCATTTTTCCCGAACATAGCCGTCAGAAAGGTCGAAAATACGATGTAGCATGACCCCATACTTTTAGTGTCTTATATAATTCCCCTTCGAAAAACATAAATTTTGGTGGGTTTCCCGGCTTATGAAGTTAATTTTGAAGCGAGTTATGGCCATTCAACGATTTTACGATATTTCCACCTTTCTGATGTCTATGTTCGGGGAAATATGACTTCCGACGACCCCCACTTTTTAGCACCAATATCGAAAGAGGACGTCAAGACAAGAAACTTTTGTGGAGGAAGTTTGCTCAGAATCGATTTTGAAAGTAGATATGACCCCCCAAATAGTGTATTTATCGATAAAAAATGGTAATGATGCTTCTTTTGCTCCAAATAGCACAGCTTTCTGGATCTCATCAACGGAGCTCATGGCAACTGCCGTATGTAGAATTTCGTGGAGAATCTGTACAAGCAAAAAAGGCCACCCTTATTTGTGGTTTCTGAGACGCTAGAACTGAAAAATCGAAGAAAAATTGCTAGTGAAACATGTGCGATTTTATCACTATATTTCACATGTACCTTGTGTAGAATTTCATGGAGATTCTTTCTGACCAATAAAAGCCACCCGTATTGATGGATCCCGAGCTGCCAGACCCGAAAAACCGCATTTTTGGCATATCTCAAAAATCGATAATCTGATTTCTGCCCTATATAGAGGTATCGATATCAAATGGGCAGTGGCTTATTTTATGCACCAGACATGTGTCATGTACTAGGCCGAGGTAAATTAGACCGGATCTTTACGGAAGGAAGATATGATTTTTCATCCGAGTTCGATTTTTTGCCAAATCATGCAACTTTCAATTATCATATCTCTTGAACCAGAGCCGCAATGGACATGGATACCACATATGTTGTACATTCCTCAGTCCCCACCAATATGCACCCCACAAACCGTCATTTAAAACATCTTGACAAAATTGCACCAGGGGGTCACTCTGACATGTCGACTCTCTCATAGAGTGCGTGATAAGCGCCCGAGTGCCAATCAATGAAGAAAACAGAATCATTTTCCCAAGCATGAAAATATTTCATTATTTGTGGGACACCCTAATAGTTACTGAAACATTTTGAAAAAAAAATATCGTTGCGGAATTTTGCATTAGCCAATATGTTTTCTAAAATAATTTTTAAATAAAAAGTCCCATTAAGGCTGCAACGACGGAAAGGACTGCAAGTGCTGCTCCGGATGCAAAGTGATGACGCTATTTGGTATTATTTACACAGTTTTATGCCTTGATCACAGTGTGATCGACCAACACCTCATTGAGCCTGCATTTTATCAACCACGAAATCATGAATCTCAGAGCTGTTGACAGATACTAACACCACTTCTGCGAAATTGACAATATGCAACAGTAGATATATATCTCCCTTCTTCTTTTCCTCATAAAATACAAAAATCGAAAAATATGTGAAAATTGCAGGGTTGCGACTGCTGCAAGGCTGGCAACTGCGCCAAGCCCAAGGAGAGCACATGTTGCAGTGGTAAAAATATTTCTTCTAAATCCGAGCAATAATGCCTATAATGAAAAATTTCTAAATGATCCTGTGATAGTGAGCTGCCAATCTAAGAGAAGTGTCGTGTTCTCACAATGAAAGCACTTTCAGACAAGTGCGCCACCGATGGTTGCAAGTGCGACCAGACCGCGGCGTGCCATGCTGAGCACAAGTGCTGCTGAACCCCGGTCATGGAACCATTCTGAACCAGGAACCATGAACCACTCAACCATCCTTGCACAATGAAACCATTCGAACCATCCCTTTAATCAATTTGACCAACACGCAGTTCTGAATCATATTTATAACCGTTATCGAGCTAGTAAACCGCCCAGGCATGGCGTTCCTTATCGGAATAAACCGTTTCATGTAATCAGTTGTGCATCCAAATACTCTAAAGGGCACACAAGAATCAGTACTGATAACTGGCGGCATCGGATAATGTATGCTCGATTGTGAATAGAATCAGTCGCGAATGGAATTCCGTTGATAGAGAAACTTCAAAAAAACTTGTATCCGTATCCAAAGCGCACTGCCTTGTGTATGCCACGGATGACGATATTTCTTCTGTGAAACATAACCCATAAAGTAATCATTCAACTAACCATAGTCTCGGTCAAGACTTCACTCACTCTGTGAATCAAGTTATGAGGACTCTCTACACATAGTCATTAGTCAGACAGAGTGCTCGTACTCGCCAAATGAAGGAATTTTAAAGGAATGTTTTGCTGGTAAGAGCCGACGGATTGACTCTCATCACATCAACAAACGCAAAAATGTACATTTACTCTTGCTCATGTCCAATGATGTTCATAAGTGATTGATGATCGTTGCCACATTTTAGGGAAATTTCACTGAACAATCACATTGTTGGCCGTATATGTGATTTCCAGCAGTCCTATGTTCAATGAATTGCCGTGATATTACCCAATCAATGAGTGTGATTTCGCCAGACACTGTTTCCGCTTGATTCCTTGCTGTCTTTCACTATTCACTCGTTCTCATATCGCTCTGCGGCGCCACTCTGTCAACACTCGCGCGATGAAAGATATTGACTCAACGCGCCTTGTGATGGACTACAAATTACAAACCTCGCTATTGATATTCCTAGAAAAACAAGGATAGAGAGCACATCATATATCTATTAGTACGTTGTATCTAGTGACTAGCATCACAGTATCTATGAAACAGTGCACCGCAAACATATTATATTTCATTTCCCACAATATTCGAGCGATCCTCTCTGAGAATTGTGGCACATCACTACAATGATTGTACGCGCGAGGCTGTTTATCGACGGTGTGCTTTGTGAGATTTGTGCTTAGACTAGAAACTACAAGAATAGACGAAAGTGAGTGTTACCTCACTTGTGTATCACTGCTAACGTGCATGTGAGTTGGCATTCTACTGACACAATAAACGACATAAAAATAAACTGGTGCATTACACATTGTTTTTTCTACAAAATTAGTTTTAAAAAAACCAGCTACATTATGTTTCTCGGACTCAGACTAGAAAGACTTGTGCTCGCACTAGAAACTACGAGGAGAGGCGAAAGTGTATTGTGTGTGAGAGAGTGTGTGTTCTTTTGCGTACCACTGCTAACACGTGTTGTGGCTTTCTCCGGACTTTTCATTCATGGCAATTATTACTCTACCCTTGACGCGCTGTGCCGGGGATATCTGCGTTCCTGGTTTTGCCCTTAAACTATTTCTTTTAGACTGGCCTTTTTTGATGAGAAGATAGAGTAAGGAAATCTCTGCTTGGATATGCTAAGTATTTCACGAGCTACAATTTGTCATCGACTGTCTTATGCATTCAATGTTTGAAATTTTTAATACATTATTGTACATACGATTTACAGCGGCCTTCTTTAGTCTTTGGAAAAGTACGAAATTTCACATTACAATCTAAACATCAGCTATTGATCCAGGTGAGTTGTGAAATTCACATCCCGCAATTAAAAAAGTTTCCGAAAGTCCCTAACAACTTGTTGAAGCGTGGATGCTTTCACCCTGGAGCGTCATCGCAGGTAAGATAGTAGATATTCATACGACGAAATCATGTTTTAAAATCAATAGTGTTCATGGCAAACATAGCAAAATTGTTTAAATTTCAAATCGTATATGCTTGTGGATCTCATTTACAGTCAATTTTCAACTTCTATTGAAGATCTTATTTTGAACAATTTCTAATCTTTATTATACCTTTTCCGGATTCTGACAGCGTTTGCCTAGGTGCCGTTGAAAGCTGACACTGCGCTTTCCAATGCCCAGTTAGTTAAAAGGCTTCTAAAATACGCTTGGTCGAAGGACCATCCAGCACTAAGGAGAAGAGTTGTCGTTGAATTTGCACTTCTTTTGTCTGCAAAGGTACGTCATTTTTGCTCAGAATATTCGTTGAGTAATATTTGAAAAGTGGGCAATTTGAGGTGCTCAACGCTTTCGTTCCATTTATCTATAGAGATATCGTCAATTTGTATAATGACAAGGCGACTGAATGGTTAAAGTTGTCTGTTGATTCTGGAGGACAGGCAATTGTCACCGTTGGAGTATCTCTCATCATTGCATGTAAGTTAGCATTTATTGGTTCACCTGAGGTGGAATTCAATAGGCAATTTCTAAATCGTAATAGACAGGTTGGTTGAGCGACTGTCTCTAAGTTCGATAGACAACAGCTCCGAGTGTATTAGCACGCACTCTATGAGAGAGTCGACATGTCAGAGTGACCCCCTGGTGCAATTTTGTCAAGATGTTTTAAATGACGGTTTGTGGGGTGCATATTGGTGGGGACTGAGGAATGTACTACATATGTGGTATCCATGTCCATTGCGGCTCTGGTTCAAGAGATATGATAATTGAAAGTTGCATGATTTGGCAAAAAATCGAACTCGGATGAAAAATCATGTCTTCCTTCCGTAAAGATCCGGTCTAATTTACCTCGGCCTAGTACATG
>JACMIF010002790.1:0-10358 GCA_014805445.1 Diplogasteroides magnus | reverse complement strand
TTCGGTATTTTAATTCCATATCTTCTTATAGGATATCGTTTAGGTAAAAGTAAAGGTAGTTTTTTTGTTCACTCGTCAGGGGCACTCGAACGATACATAATAGGATCAAAAACCTCGGACCCGGTTCTGACCATTCCATTGTTAGAGAAAATATTCAAGGAATCATATGTTTTTGAAACATGCCCTCTAAATATCTCTCTCCATAAAAGTCGATGTCACTAGTGCAAGAAGACCTCTGCATGCCCTTACCCATCTGTGAATATTAATGAATGAAAAGGGTAGAGCTATCATTCGAAGATGCATTAGACATTAGATCATCCATCAAACCAGGATCATATTCATTAGAGGTCATCAATAAGCTCTTTTGCAAAAGGGTAACCTAACAGCTCGGGTATCATAAATGCGAAAATATTCATAGCCGGTGAAAAAGGGCATCAACGCCATAGACGCACCCTCAAACTTCTTTGCTTGAAATTCTCGATTTTAGATTACAGAATGCGCGAAATTGAGTAGAGTTGTAGGTTGAGACTGTATGGTAACCTTTTCAACCACTGCCAATATTTTCCCATTTTCGAAATCCTACTAATAACCATTGCATAATAAGAGGAAAGAATGAGATATCTTACCACTGGAAGATCCATTAGACATGAGAGTGGCACTGGGCCAACTACTCTTTGACTTTGCCTTCTCTTCTCTTTCCTTCTTGTCTTTGTCCTTCCGACTTCGACGAAGAGTGAACAGAGATAACTGAACATTCTCATTTGCTACTCAAAATCACTTCCAAGATACAAAATATTACTATTAGTTGAGAATCGAAGACAAGCGAAGTGTCTAGTTTTCATTCACGAAAATAGATATATATATTAGTATAGACAAGCGAAGTGTCTTGTTTTCATTCACGAAAATAGATATATATTAGTATTTACCTTCTTGCTGGGTGTGGTGGGTGTCTGTGGATAGACAACGGCACTTGAGGAAGGAACTGGATTGACTGTTACACGATAGAGATTGTCTGTACTCCTGAAGAAAGGTTTCAAGTTGTCCGGATTAAGATGTACAGTTCACTTTGTTTTGACAAAGATGCTTTTAAAGTTATTTTTGCAATCCCATTATTAATGCAAAAGTGAAACTTCAATGATGAATGCCTAGATTTTATATCATAAAGCATGTTCTAAAATAGCTTAGAAGATATGGAAAGGAATGAAGACTGACTTGGATGTCCTGACAGTGGACATTTGTGGATGATTGAGCATTGAGAGTGAAACAGAAGACCTCATTGGACGACTATCCGACTCTTCCAACCCTAACCACACACCTGGAATGATGCATTTTTTACGTGAACGATAAAAGCGCCATGGACGATTGCAATACTATGACGAAGTGGACACTTGAGCAGCGGAAATGAGGAAAACATTGGTGAAAGTGTACATTTCACCGTAGTGGCGCAAATGTCCAGGGAGCATTTGTCTTTCACCCGCATTTGTATTCTCTGTTTATTCTTGATGTCAAAAATAAAGAAATTGTAAACCAGTAAATAAGTATTTCAGTTACAAGGAAAATGCAGTCGAACAAGGATAAAACACAGACCAATGTGCGATGTGATCTTCGTCCACATGTTGTGTTTTGGTGTTGATGGAGCTGCTGGCATTCCCTCTGGACCTCCTCTGGATAATTCCTTCTTCACCGTGTAGCCTTCAGTCCTCCTGAAGTCCTTCAGCAGTCCTTCTGGTCCATGTTCATTGTCTACAAAGAGTGTCCTCATCATAGTATCTCGTGAGAGTGCGGACATCTCACAAAAAGTGATGCGCGACTCTCCCTTCACTCCTTCCCTCTCTCCTCTTCTTTCCATCTCTACACCCCTTCCCAGAGTAGGAAATGCGATGTGGCGGATGAAGAATGAGGGTTTGTGAGTGAAGAGAAGAAGCCAAGTGTGTCCGTTACTACTCACAGCAAAGAGAAACAGATCGGAATGAGAGGCACACGAGCGGAACGAATTAATTCAATAATAAGGAAGATGCCCTCAGGGGCAGAATGACGGTGAGGGTGGAAGGAAGAGGAAAAGAGGAATGAAAAAGGAGTAGGCAGGCACACGGACAAATGGAGGCCTTCCAGGGTGGCAACAAAGATAGTGGGCGTTAAGTGGAAATAAAAGAAAGAAATTGGGTCCAAATGGGAGGAATTGGCATGGGAATGATAGTGAATGGAGACAAAAAAAGGCGAGGATTCTTGTGATGTCTGCATATGGAATGGAGATGGAGTGGGTGTAGACATCACACAACAGAGATCTCAATAGAAACAGACGGGAAAGTTGCCCCGATGCGCACTCCCTTGAGACTCACGGGGGAGAGCACCAACCATGGACATAAGCAGGCCGTCAATGCATGCCTGAGCATGTCCGTCGCACACGGGCCGGGATTACCGGGTGGAAGGAGAGGAGGAGGAGGGAGGAGGAGGAGGGAGAGGAGACAACGACACTCAACAACCGAGTAATCTCCTGCTTGTCACAATAGAGAATCATGAGTCAACTTCGGCATTATGCCGATTGAAGGGAAAGGGAGAATGAATTCGCCCCATTCATTGTCATCGTTTTGTTGCCATCCGGGATGCTTTTTTGGTATTCGACATGTATGGAATTGTCGTAAGACAGGACAAAAGCCCAGTGATACTAGCTGACAAGACAACTTCTTCTTCTTCATCTCACTCATGTCCTCCTCACTTCATCTCTATTGTGGGGAAAATGAAAAACGCCTACAAGACAAAGATGATGATAGATAGATTCCTTTTCAGACAAACCATCAATCGTGAAGAATACGTGGATAGGTTAAGTGGGAGAAGACAACTGGCCGTGTCCTCCAGTGATTTTGGTCCTCGAATTACTCAGAGTGCCTCAGGGGACAAAAAGAGCAAGTTTAGTAGAAGTAATGCAGTAAGTAAAGCAGTAATTACTTACAAGTAAGCAGGAAGTATTCGACTGGTAGAAAGGCGGATTTTGGGTGTGTGTTTGCCTTCTGTCGATAAGGAACCCTTTCCTCGATGACGCATTCACTTATCAACCAATCACACTCTATCGTCTGGCGCCTCTTCCATGGCCATAGTCCCTCTCCTTCCCCCAACTGATTCCATCCCCCAATCTTTTCTTCTCTCCCCACCCTCCTCTCCCCCTGTACTCTCTCTTGCAAAGCTTCGCTATGGGGCATTCATCACCCATTGTGTAACGACAACTAAATGAGTGTGCTCATCAGAGGAAAGGAATCTAGGAAGAGTGGCCATTCATACAATGGACACAACTAAAGTTAGTGGCCCGTGTAAAAGTAGTCATGGAAATGGAATGGACAAAGAATGGAAGCTACTGCGGTCATCAAGTAAATCCCTCAAAGGCAAATACATCGAAATGACAGCAAAGACATTATAAGGGGAATGAGAAGAAATATAATCGCAGGATCGTGGAGGAGTTGTTGAGCAGTGCTTTATGCGTCAAATGAGCGTCAGATGAGATTTATGTCTAATTCTCAAGAGCGACCAGACATTTTATATTAGCTGCTGTGTCATATGTAATTTCGCGACGAATACAGTCTGGAACAATTAAGAAACGTATTCCTTCTGCGGTGAAAATCTGCATTTGTGTTTCATGACTGATAACAGGTACATAGCCTTTTCATCACACCCTTCCTTTGCAACAACAGTCTGATCCAGATGTGTGAATCATTCAATTAATTGCTTTAATTTGGCTTCAGTGAATTTCTGCAAACTCTTTGTGAATACAGAAGTCACACAAGGAACCGGCTGCAGGAAACATTAGCCGCGAGGGTTTTTGTGTTGGCAGAGGGAATCCTACTTTTTAGTCACTATCTGCAGAGGATTGAGTGTCTCTAAGAGGCGGTGATTGCGTCTTGCGAATATGAGGGGAAATAGGATACACAAGGAAGGAAAAGAGAAGATGAGAGAAGAGTGCAATGGGAAATGGATGGAAATAAGGGCATTTTTATTTCACTGAAAAATCAATCAATCCGAATTCGAATGAAATGATTCTTCACGCTCAAATTCACATTTTCCTTTCACATTTGTCAGAATGTTCACAAATAGTGCCTTAGGGCAAATAGACATGTTGAAAAGCAGGAAACACAAAAAAAATGCGTGAATCAGTTAATGAGATGGAGTCTGACCGGACGAGGACATTAACGACTGAACTGCCAATGAACGAGGGAAAATACGAGGACAGTGGATGAAGCACCTTCCCTTTACTCCCACTTCTCTGTCTCTCCACCCTTCACACACTCTCTCGTCATTCCTAGCAGCCGGAAGGAGTGAGAGAGTGTATGGATGGAGAGACACAGACAGTGAGAGAAGGAGAGAGAGTGTATAGATAGAGGAGAGAGCGAGAGAAAGAGAGGATCCACTCCATGCGACAACTGCCACACGAAGGAATTCAATCACTTTGCCTTCCCTCCTCTCTCATGGGCGGTCCTCCCTTGATCAACCAGAGATAACTGTTCACTGGAGAGGAGTGGGGGAGAATGAAATGTCTTTCTCACTGAAGTGATCTGCTATCTCCCCCTCTGAACACTGAGGACAAAGAAGAGACAGACGATCAAAGTAATCATCCATTATTCATTGGAAGAACTCCTGGGACACTTCACCCGAAAACAATGGAACTCTTCATCTGAGGCCTCCTTTTGTTCTTTTTCGCAAAGAAAGGAAACTTTTTAAAAATTTCCTTCCCATGCTCTCCAATTTTTATTCCTCCATGTCCCACAACCAATTTTCCAAATTTTTGTGAAAATATATGACAAATGAAGCATATCAATGGAATGAAAAAATCTCTTTATCAACGGGGGCAAAAAAAGATTCATTTTACAAAAGGGAAGTATACTATATACGCTGAAATTCTCCAAGTTCCCTGTCTTCATAGAGCCTGTCACGTGATCAGAAGAGTTGTCGAAGAGCACGGAAAGGTCTCAGGAAAGATGCACAGCCACAGTATGCGTTGTCTGAAGTTATCATGAATCGTTTAGTCATCATGTCATGTAAGAATCCCTTCACTCAACAGTCTATAATTCATAAATTGTATAATGTATGTACCACTGGAGTAGCCATCAGTCTCTGGGGAATCGGCAATAGGCGGCGTGAAGTCCAGTAGTTTCCTACAAGTAAATTCAAATAAGACATTAAACGTGACCGCGACGTATGAAAAGATGCGTTGCGGTCGTAGCCGACCTTCGTCTCTCTTCCTTCTCTTCCATCTTCTTTCTCTTTTTGTATTTACGCATTTCGCTCCTTTCCCGTCTCTCATCTTTCTCAATTTCGTGCAGTTTGTAGCATCTGAAAAAATTTGAACATTTTTTTCGTTTGTGTTCGGTAACTTTAATAAAAATAATTTATTAGGTTTCGGAGAAAGTCTTTCACACTTTTGTTATTCCAGCAGAGAAAACTCTCAGTGAATGCTAGACAGTTATTGTGTAATGCATAGTTGTTGGCTAGCTTTGGCCAACATGCATGCATAGCTTAGCTGCCCCATGCCTGCAACACAGCAAACAGTAGGCTTTCAAAATCAATAATTACCGTGAAGACCACTGATAATTCCTCCGACTATATTTTCACGAGGCGAATTTTGCGGACGAAACGAAATGTGCTAATGCATGAGCCGTGTCATGAACATTACGAGACCCTAGTGAGAGATTTGCTGCCAACAGGCTTTTCAAGGGCAATTTGTTTTCGAAAAATTGAAGAAAAAAGTTTTTTTTTCCGAAAAATATTGACAGCCTGTTTTCAAAAGCTACATCAATTTGTTCAATGATCTTTCTGATGCAACTTCTGCATTATCCATAGATTATAAATCCACATTCGATTACAGCTCCAAATCCCCTTATTCAGTTATCATTGCGCATGAATATATTTCTATTTTAAAAATGGCAAATTCTTGCATATGCTTGTTTCGTTATTTTCCTATTTTATATGGTTCAAGGAACACGCATGCGTTGTCTGAATTACTCGACTCCCTCATTGTTATCAACGACTAAGTTATACAGCTACTTCGGTTTAAAGAATATAATAAATTTTCAAAAACATCAATAATGGTCCGGCTAGAACAAGCATGACTTGTTTTTAACGAAAATATTTAATATTTTTATTTGCGTTCATTCATGTCAACTATAATAATTATTATTAGTTATTGAAAAGACAAGCGTAGTCTACTAATCTGCGCCCATTTCCTTTGATACCGTTTCCTTTCCGCAAAACTATATATTTACTTCATAAAATAACACCCGTTTGACCGTTTTTAGCTTCATAACACACAATTTAAAAAAAGCCCTGCTAGCACAGGATGAGAACAGTTCCCAAGTTTGATGAAATACACTAGTGAGCGTAAATGCTTTGCTTGAAAGTCCGAGAAAATTAAGAAAGCCGATGTTGAGGAGCTGCGTAGTGGTCGAAATTTTTTTTCATATCTATTACGAATATGCAGTATTTTCTGACCGTTCATCGCAAATTTCCTTCAGTTTCGCATTCATCTGCGAGAAATTGCCAATGATCTCGTCGAAAGATTCCAAACTTCCGATGCGTGCCAAACTGATCTGTGAACGAAAGAAATATCTATGTGAGTTCGAGGCCTCTTCTAAACGACCTTTTTTATGCGATAATACGAGATAAATTCATGACGGTCAGATTTCATTTGATTATACAACTTCATACTCCCAAATAGAGGTAGTCCAAGAAATTCTAGCCTCCTCATTCTCTTCCGAGCGGTTGTCTATGACGTCCAGAAACGACCGCTTGGAAGAGAATGGGGAGGCTAGAACGCTTGGACCGCTACTCACAAAGACGAGTCCCTTCATTCCCAATTCATGTCCTTTGGGTACACGCTCGTCCGCAAAATCCCCATTATTTCCGGCGAAATTCACCAGTAACTCTTCACAATGATCGAGCAGTGACTGAAATGAATGACGAACTGAAAACGCGGACCGCAGCGCATGAGGAGACGCGTTGCGGATAAGACCGAATACCTGGGGACCACCAAGAGCCTGGCAAGCATTGAAGGTATAGAACACATTATCCTCGTATACTCTATCAACTTGCAGTTTATCTACAAACTGAAGGAAGGTTCCCATTTCTCTCCTCGTACATACCTGAACAGAACATGTTCCAATATTCACTTGCCTTTTTAAAGAGATATTGTAATATCCCTTGAAAGTTATGAAGTATTCAAGAATGAACCACGCGTAAACGGTGCTACCCCCACTTTAGAACCTCAATTTCGAAAGTGGCAGTTTTTACTTTGAACCGATGCTTCTAAGACAAGGTCATTTTTGAACTGGGGCATATTAGAACCGATAATTCAAAAGCTTTATTTGTTCGTACATATTCATTTTTTATTGAGATGCGCACAGGCCTCTAAAAGACCCAAAAGTTCTAAAAGTTCAAAGCGACTATTTTTAAGATATCTCTACTCTAAAAAGACTGTTCTAAATTAGGGTAGCGTCCGTGTAAACAAATCGTGGGACCCACATTAATCTTGTATTTATCTAGGTTTTCATTCATTAACAACTTCCTCAGATGACTCGACCAATGGGACATCACGTTACGATTGACGGAGAATTTCTGCAAATGATTCAGTTCCCCAACCGCGACGCTTTGTGAAACGCTTTGCGGTTGATAGTCTCACTAGCACAATTCGATTACCGTTCTCCCGTATACAAGAACTGCGTCACGTTGCGGACTAAAATGATTTGTTCAATTCGTTTGATCAAGTAGAGGTTACCTGCCCAAATACATGTGCCAGACGTCAATCTTGAACTGAACAATGTAGAAATTCTGTCCGCGATCGTTGAAAAGAACGTCCATATCGGACAAGTCGACACACTTGTCCTGATCCACTTTCACTTCAAACAACTTTTCTTCTAAGCTTCCAGTCCTCCAAATCAATTCATCGTGGAACTGAAAATGAGCATGATATTATGCTACTAGTGAGAGAACTAACATCTGTCATTAGACCTCGTTTGTATTGCGTTCTGTAGACGCCTGTCAAGATTTCAGTTGAAAGGTGTAGCTCGGGCCAAGAATCGTCCCTTCTCAGAGTGCTGAATTTCGCCGAATATTCACGGAATACAAGAAGAGACTAACAAGATCATTTCATTGCCTTGCTTCTCCATGTCAATTCTGAATTTGAAGTTTCCAACCTGAAAGTAGCTTCTTTTCATTTCAGGTGAAATTTATCTCCGTACTTGAAAGTTCTTCGATTCCTCTACAACTCTACTGTCGAACGTGCAATGGACCTGAAAGGCGCCGTTTCAATATCACGAACATCATTAGCACTAACCTGCATTGTATCGCCATTGTCTATGTACTTCTCATTGAACTGTAGCCTTGAAAGTTCTCTATTCCTGAATGGAAACATTGTCAGATGAATTAGAAATAGGAACTCCATCAAGATAGCAAGAACTCACATGCGGCGGACTTCATGACGGCTATAGTGTAGTCGAATGCCGAAGAGGCCACAGCCCAGCATGGGGGAAGAAGGGAAGAGTGAATGGTTCACAAACAAATGAAACACACCTAATCTGCACAATTTAAACTACATTTCTTCATACTATTTGAATTTTTCTCTCTCATTTAATATGCAGATAATGATGAAACACTGATATTAAACTGCACATTTGATTTTCCCATACTGTAAATCGATGAACTCTGATGAAAAGAGACCCTAGTAAAGATGTGCTATCTGTGATGCATTGACGATGATCACGGGGCCAGAATAAAACAAAAATTTGCATGAATGACTGCCTGTGACGCACGAATTGTCACAAAAACAAATGAAAAACAACCGTGATCTAATCAAATGAAGAAAACCATGCGGAAGTGTTCAGGCTCGCACAACAAAATAAAACAGTCTCAAAAACAATAATCACATTATTAAAGCCGTCAAGGGAGATGCTGGGAAAACAATTTTGAAAGTGCAGTGTTGTAGAGAGCAGTTGATTATCAGGGGTTCGAAAATGGTAAATTTGACGTCATTTTTTTCCGCCGTGCGGTCGTATTTCATGGAATGAGAGAACTGCGCTCCGGAGAAGAATGACGACAAATTTACCGTTTTTGAACCCCTATTGATTATGTATAGATCCGAATTTACTTCTTTCAAAGCCCATCAAGCAAAGATATTTAAATTCAATTTCGTATTTACCCCTGAGCCTTCCTGAGACACCAAATCCTGGAATTTCTGACGCTGTATAAAATAATATAAAAATACTGAAAATGCTACATCTTTACAGAACTACCTCAAACGAAGAGTCAAATCATGTGGCGTTGTCTTATTGTTTGTCGAAAAATTCGTTGCACCGCTCATTTAAATTAAACTGCAATTTTCGGAAAGAGTATTCTGAAAATATATTACTCATATATCCTGTGAATTTATTGCAACATCTGTATTATCCGAAATCTTTTTGGGACACATAATATAACAAGTGGGGGTTCGAAAGGATCAAAAGTGAGAAAAGAGGATGAATATGTGAAATAATGGTTATGAAAGAGCTCACTCTCAAATGAACATTATTGGTAAATAGATGACAGTGTTTGTAAGCACTTCCGTCTTTTATTTTGAGTGGTCACATGCCGTGTAATGGTTATAATCAGTATTTTCGATTACCTTTTGAACGTTTCGTTGACGGAGTTCGATTGCGCCATGTACTGACTTGAGCGAATGTCTAAATTAGCAGTCACAATGTGTGGAATAAGAATGGAGGAGTGAACCTGGAGAGAAATTTCAGAGGATTTGAAAATAAATTTCTTGTAATCATCAGTGAAGAAAATGATAACAATGGGATTTGCAATTGGGAACAATAGAAAGATACAAACGAGAAACTATAAAAAATGCTCATTTTCATTGAAACGGCTGATTTTCTTTGACCTTTGAAAGATTTCCCTGTTCACTTTCAGTGAGAATCACAGCGATATTGATCATAGCTGGAGTGTAGAGTGTTATCATAGGAACAATCGTCTAGATATAGAGGTAAATCACGATTTGGAACGAAATTGTTAAAAGTTCTCTGTAAAAGCGGAGAAGGGCTCAACAAAGGGTGGCACACACCTTCAAATATTTTTCCCAGGTCTCAAACTTTCAAGATTTGATCCCCAGGGGTGGGATACACTTCAGCCGCGATTTCGTAATTTTTGGTCAAAGATCAAAGATCAAAGGTCAATTTTTCAAACTTTGAATTAACCCATATGTCGCATATTCATTCGATAGAGAATCAAAAGTTATGTAAAAACAAGTTTTCGTCCAGATTGGACTACATATATGGTCAGGACGTTGAATAAACTACATATGATAACACTTCAAATATCTCGAATATATGGAAAAACATCCT